>ML352128.1:0-100588 GCA_005239505.1 Nicotiana paniculata
CCTTAATATTTATAGCAAAAAATAGTATAGAATTTGGGTGTGGTGAAAAAATAGTTGTTCACACCTTCGACGCCCCGGGCCATCGAGAGCATTCCTCGAGGTTCTTCTGATCATAGAAGAAAACCACCTCGAGGCCTTGAGAAGAGACTGTGGCTGGGAAGAAAATATGGTGCTGTAGATACGCTCTCGAGAAGAGAACGTCATGACTTATGTAGAGGGATTCTTGACCGTGTACCTGTTTACATTAGGCCCCCTCGACCAACTTGTGCTCGAATTCTTCCAAAGGTACCGAGTCACCCTGGCACAGATTCATCCGTCCTTTTGGCGGATAATGCTGATGATGAGGTATTTCAACGAAAAGTCTGAGCTCGAATTTACCCTCAACCACCTTATTAGGTTATATCGGCCTCAGCATTGTCGAGGCCTGATTGCATTACAACGCCAGTCCCCCAGGCCTTTCATTACCAGCGATGACGAGGACCGAAATGGAGAACGGATGAGTCGATTTGTTTGGGTGAGGATCGTCGATATTATTCCAGCGGAGTTCCTGCCTTTTCCGAAAAATGGAACTTCAAACGTAATTGTCATATTGTGCATTAGTATCTTTTGTTTTTATCAATTTATAAGAGTGTTTCTTTTTCTCTTTTTTAGTGGTCCCCTGTGTGCCTGGGGAGGTCCCTGATCTTGCGGACTTGACTCGAAAGTTGACAGCTTCCTCGATATACGATGAGCGCAAGTGGTGTGATATCTCGAATGGAAGATAGGATGCAAATCACCACAAGGTGAGTCGTGTGGTATCCCTTTTGATGAACATTTCCCTTTGTGTTTACTAACTCTGACACCGCAGGTGTTGATGGTTTTTTCGAAATGAGGCCATGCCCCTTCGAAGAGAGGGAAGACCCAAGGGAGGAAAATAAGTGAGAAAGATCCTCTATAGGTGAGGACATTCTCAATGAGGCAGGGACTTCTCGATGACATAAAGGAGATGTCGTTCCTAAGGAGAGCTTCATATACGTCGGTCATTCTGCGGACATCGGCTCCCCTTGTTAGGATGATTATTTTTCTACGGCTCGAGCTGGGGGCCTTCCGAGGTCCCCGATTCTTCCAGGACTGTGACCTCCTATTCCGAAGAAGAGGTTCCCCGAGAGAGAAAGGGCAAGGTTCCTCCACCATCGTCTGCTTCTTCCCTCGAAGGTACTTCGAGGGATGCTCGGGACCAGGGGCCGCCTGGACCATGTGAAGTTTTGAGTGGGTATACCCCTATTGAGAGTGGTTGAACTGGGGTCGATGGGGACAATCCACTAGATGCATATTCAAATTTTAAGGAGGCCCAACGGCTCTGTTTCGAGGTGACATTTAATCGGCCTTGCTGGATTTTTAGCTATGAATCTTCCTTCTTTGAATTGAAGCTTTTCTTTTGTAGGTTTTTGACAAACTCAAGTTCGAGCTACTCCGCTGTGAGACCCGGTTGCGAGATACTTTGGGTAAGAAAACATCTCTCAAGCTTCTTTGTAATGAGAAGACAAAAGAGTTGATACATCTTCGGGTGGAGATGCATCGAAGCCTGATTTATGAAGGTAAACTCGAGTGTCATGTAACCCTTACCCTGAAGGGGTACATGCTTCCTTTCTCGCTTTTGGGAACTAATCCGTTGGTGCTTCAGTTGCAGGGAAAGACAGAAGCGTTGGAGCACCTGTGGGGCGAGGTCGAGAAACTTAGGTCCGAATGCCAAGCATTGAAGGCGCAGGTAAGAGAACATGTTACGGTCCAAAGGAATTCTTTGGCCAGGTCTATTGCCCTCGAGATACAACTTCATAAGGCACGAGAAGATAGCTCAATTCAGTCGAGCATGATTGTCAAGATCGAGGCTGATCTTCAAAATATGAAGGCCAAGGTCGTGGATGCTCGGGCCGAAGCTGAGGAGGTTCGAGCGAAGGTCGATAAGAAGGTGGTCGTTTACTTGAAAAGTGTTGCCGACACTCGGGCTGAGCTGAGAGGAGCTTTCGACAAAGAAAGGAGAGGCAATGACTATGCCTGATGCAAGTCTCAGAGAAAGATCCCCGAAGAGATACATGCTAGGGGCTTTGACCTCTCGGAAGAGATAAAGCAGGCCGAGGCGGATGAGATCAACGCCAAGTTTTACCTTTCCTCTTGAATTGGTGCTGATATATGAAGGCCGCCGTGGGAGCTGACCCGAGGGGCCTTTGGGGGAGCTGGTCCCGAGAGTACACTAGATTTTTTGTTTTTTTTTTTTGCATGAGACTCCTTTGGGAGTGTTGTAAATATGTATTGGTAATGCATATATATATATATATATGAAAGATTCGTTGATTAATTTTGCTTGCCGATAGTTAGCCCGATGAATTGGACTTTGAGATGAAACCTATGGGGGTCATAAATTGGCCCTAAGGCTTTATAAGTTGGCGGCTCGGGTTCTTACGCTTTTAGTTGGTACGACCTTCGGTGTAGCTGGATCCTCGGGCTCTTACATATCGTTGGCCCTGAGGCACTTTAGTTAACCCTGTCGAGTTTCGACTCAAGCTCAACGATCCTCAGGTTTCCAAATCGGCCCCGAGGCGCTTTGGGTCGGTATTACATGTAGTTGGCGACTTTGGATCTTACGCATAAGGTCGATACGACCTTTAATGCAGCGGGCGACTTGGGCTCTTATGCTTTTTTTAGCCTTGAGGCTCTTTTAGTTAACCGTATCGGGTGTATTTTCTGAGTCGGTTTTGACTCGAGCTCAATGGTCCTAAGGTTTTAAAATCGGCCCTGAGGCGTTTTGGGTCGGTACGACATGTAGCTGGTGACTTGGGCTCTTACGCTATTTTGGCCTTGAGGCACTTTTAGTTAACCGTATGGGGCTTAGTCTCTGAGTCGGGTTTTGACTCGATCTTAACGGCCCTCAGGTTTTCAAATTGGCCCTGAGGCACTTTGGATCAGTACGACCTGTAGTTGGCGACTTGGGCTCTTACGCGTAAGGTCGATACGACTAGCTGGCGATTTGGGCTCTTACGCTTTAGGTTTGTACGACCTTTGGAGTTAGCTAATGACTTGGGATCTTATGTTTTAGGTCGGTATGAACTTTAACCGATTCTTTTCGAAGTTTTTCGATGTAATTGGAGGTCTGTGATTTTATGGCAACAATCGGACGTCTTCGAGTTGCGTTAGTCTGGTCGGAGCCTTATGACAATGGTCATTTGTATTTGGCCATAGCCTTTTAGTCCCCGAGTGAGATAGACACGACGTCTATATCGAGGGTATGCCTTTTGGGTCTTACAAGTTCGATAAATAGTCTTGACTTTGATATGGGGCATTTGCATCTATACCCGCTTTTTGTGTCACGTTTTAACTTGTGCCCGCTTTGCAAAAAAAAATTGCACGTGTACCCGCTTTTTCGCATAACTTTAGCATATGGGGCTGAAGTAGCAAAGGCAATCACGCAAAGCTTCAGCGCCTGAAGTAGCAAGTGTGCTAAAGTTTTTGTTTATAATTGATGAACTTAAGCATAATAGCTGAAGTTTTGTTCTCTATTTGATGAAGTTTCTGTTTAACTTGTGCACATCTTAATGTAAAAGATTTTATTTGTAATTGATGATGTTTTTGTTTTTGTTTTTGTAACTGGTGAACTTGAGCTCTAGAGCTGAAGTCTATTTGCTGAAGTTTTTGTTTACCTTGTGAACGTCTTAAGTAATTGCTGAAGTTTCTATTTTTGTAACTGGCGAACCTCAGTTTTTGTTTTGTAACTGGCGAACATTAGCTCTAGAGCTGATGTTTTTATTTTTGTAACTGGCGAACTTTAGCTGTAGAGCTGAATTCTATTTGCTGATGTTTTTGTTTAACTTGTGCACGTCTTAATGCAAAGCTTTTGTTTGTAATTGCTGAATTTTTTTGTTTTTTTAACTGGCAAACTTCAGATATAGAGCTGAAGTTTTTGTTTTGTAACTGGCGAACTTCAGCTCTAGAGCTGAAGTTTTTGTTTTTGTAACTAGCGAACTTCAGCTCTAGAGCTGAACTTTTTATTTTGTAAACCTCTGATAAACATATTTATGTCAATCATCCCATGAACTGAAGTTCCATAGCAGCACCAACAACATCAGAAGAAAAGAGAAGAAGAAGAAGAAGAAGAAGAAGAAGAAGAAAACAAAGGAGGAGAAGGAGGAGGAGAAAGGGGGCTGATGTTATTTAAAAAGTGGGTACAAGTTCAAATTTAAAAAAAAAATGGGTATAGGTTAGATGGGGGCGAAAAAATAGGGCGCCCCGTGCAATTTTTACCTTTCATATCGGGGTTATGCCTTTTTTTTATGGTCTTACAAATTTGTACATGTCTTGCTTGAAGTGTTACAGTTTTGGTGTTTCCTCATGGAGGGCTTACGAGTTTGAAGTTGTCGGCCCTGAGGTCTTATGGCTTTGAGTTTTTGGTGACTCGATTGAGTGACTATCGAGGAAAATTCTTGAGTGCTTGATAAATTTTTGGCCCTAGAGCCGTCTTTTGCAAAAATAGCAAACCTCTTTGATCAGCAAAATTGATAGAAGGTACTTCTGTGATTACTTGGAACAAGCGTACATGTTTTTACCATTGAGAGTTCGATTATTCTATGTGGACACGGTTTATTCGACCGTTTGGTCCGATGTATTATTCTCCTGTCGAGATCCTCTTTGGTATATTTCAGTGATTTCGTGGGGGGATGCCCCTCAATATCCGGGGTTGATCAATAAGAAGCCTTGAATACTTGGTGAGTTCTCCTTAGGTAGCATATGAATGTTTCCTCATTAAAAACCTCGTCGGTAAACCCTTTTGGGATAAAACCCAACGTGAGGGAAAAAGAGCACAACGCATGCTTTAAAACCTAAGGCCTTCGAGGTAGGGGTGGTTCGACTCCTTTGAATCGAGCACTGCACATCGGTTAGCGTAAAGTGTGAAAGAAAAAGGGAGAGGGTTGTGCCTTAGCTGTGATGGCGCTCGAGCCTTGATATGTTTGGGTTGTCTGTTATGAGGACGCGACACGGTCCTCTGTTCGTTTCTACGAGGAAGTAGTTTGTGATCGTTACTTGGTTGTTTGCTTGTTTTTTGGCTCCTTCGATGTAGAAGGTGTCGGTGGCACATCCTGCACTGCGAACATTTCTTTCGTTATGTGATGCTCTCTATATATTATTTTTACTCCATCTTTCGTAGGAAACTTCATTATTTGATGAAGGGTTGACGACACCACCCTTATATTGTGAATCCATGGCCTTCCAAGGAATGCATTGTACCTCATGTCCCCTTCGATAAAATGAAACTTGGTATCCTGAATTGCACCAGCCACGTTGACTGGGAGGATGATTTCCCCTTTCGTTGTCTCACTTGCCATATTGAATCCATTGAGGACTCGAGAGGCGGGTATGTTTTGGTCAAGCAACCCGAGTTGCTCTACCACCCTCGACTGAATTATGTTGGCTGAGCTAGCTGGATCCACGAGCACACGTTTAATTTGAAATTTATTGAAAGTAAAAAAATTACCAATGCGTCATTATAAGGTTGAGACAAGGTCTCAATGTCCTCTTCGCTGAATGAAAGGGCATGTTCAGGTATGTAGCTCCAAGTTCGCTTTTCCCTGGTGATGTATACTTTTTTATGCTTAAAAATAGGCCCCTAAAGGACGTCGACTCCACCAATAATCATGTGGATGACGTATCATGGTTATTCTGTTTCATTTTTCTTGTTTGCCTCTCTTTCCCGAAATTGGTTTTTAGCTCTGTCGCTGAGGAATTCTCGAAAGTGCCCTTTGCTGATTAGTCGGGCCACCTCTTCTCGAAGCTGTCTGTAATCTTCGATCCTGTGACCGTGGGTATCGTGATATTCACATATCAAGTTGGGGTTCCTCTGCAAATGATCCTATAGCACGGGTCTCGGCCACCTGGTATCCCTAATCTTACTTATGGCCGATACTGTATTGGTAAAAAAGAGTTTCACATGTAAGCCAACTCTTGACAACTCAGCCAGTTATGTGGACACAGGAGAATGCGACAGCTGGATGTGATTCTTTGAAGAGGTACGGAACAAAGAGGAATGATTCAATAAACGGTCGAGCTCATCAGCCACGGGAAACTCGCTATAATCGAGACAAGGAAGGGACACGGTCAGAGTGAATCTAAACAGATTTACAAATAGATTCAAGAATCCCCAATAAAAGCCCAGACGTTATGTAACCTTCACATTACAGTTACGGTTGCCCTTGGTAACGCCTCATTAATGTAATAATTAGTCATTAATGAGAAATTCTTGCAAGAACCAAACGTTATATGAAGAAACCTCCTATATAAAGGAAGGAAATATAACTTGTAAGGACATTTGATTTTCGAATACAATCTACTTTGCTTTTCTATATTTCTAGAATATTGTCTATTACTCGTTTCTCTTTATTTAGTATTATTTCCTTGATTATCTGTAACTAGTGTTCATCCTTGAAATAGCTTTGGTCAAAGGATCTAATTCTTTGGTTAAACAAATTGGTTCCGTTACCGGGAATTATGATAATCTTTGTTCATTTTTTCATTGATATCCTCTAAAACGATGTCGAATTCCAATGACAACAACCTACAGAGGAATGGAACACCTGTTCCATCACCCCAAGGAACCCCTCGTGTTTCAAGGGAACCGTCCCCAGAAAAATCTGACAACAACCACAATCATAATGAGCAGGCGATAGAACAAGATCGAATAAGGCAAATGATTGCAGACTATGCGGGACAAGCTTTGCAAGAATTTTCAAGGGGATCACCAACAGCACCTTTTGCATCACTGACACCACCTCTAAACAATATGGTCACCGGGGAAAATCCACAGTCTGCATTGGTAAATTCGGCAAGGGGCGACACCCCTAATGAATCTCTAGAAGCAAGACAAGGTATGACTAATAACTCTGAATTACAAAATTTACTGCTTACCATGCAGAAACATACGATGGAGCGAACGATCGCATCGAACAAATTCTTGGAGTACCACCTATTATCAAATGCATTGATGTTGATAGATATTCTCAACAACATTGGAATCCAAGTGCGACACCCTTTCCTATACCCAAGAAGTTTAAAATGCTTGACGCTCCCAAATATGATGGAACAACTGACCCACGTGATCATGTGACTGCTTTCACAACTGGAGTAAAAGGAAACGACTTAAAAAAACCAAAGATTGAATCAGTACTTGTCAAAACATTTGGGGAAACACTTACCAAAGGAGTGCTAACCTGGTATTCTCTTCTCCCTGAAAATTCTATTGACTCTTTTGTTGAGCTTGTAGATTCATTTATAAAAGCACACTCTGGTGCACCAAAATTTGAGAAAATAATGGAAGACATATTCAAAATAAAACAAGGAGACACGGAACTACTCCGTGAGTTTGTAGACAGGTTTCAACAAGAAAGAATGCAATTACCCAAGGTGCCTGATAATTGGGCAGCCATGGCATTTGCAAGCAACCTAAATGACAAAAGCTCAGAAGCCACGAGACGATTTAAGTAAAGTCTGAGAGAATTCCCCGCTACAACATGGAATGATGTATATAATAGGTATAGTACTAAACTCAAAATAGAAGAAGATATCATTGCTTTTTCAAGAGATGAAGATCATTGCAGATCCAGACATCCTGAATCAGACAGAAGATCAGGTAAAAACAGGAATGATCCTTACTTAGGACCCTCGGGACGTGATATTCGTCCCATGTTCGAAAACACTAGGTTAGACAATAGACCACCAGGAAGAGACGTAGTCTCATCCTCATCTAGATCCAGAAAAGATCGAGATGACGACCTAGAGGTAATACCTAAATTGGGGATCATACCTTTAATGTAAGTACTACTGAGCTTGTCTCAATATTAAGGAACATGGGAGACAAGGTTAAGTGGCCCAATGGGATGCGATCAAATCCAAATAGAAGGAACCCAGATCACTGGTGTGAATTCCATAATGATCATGGGCACAGGACTGCGGATTGCAGATTTTTCAAGGTGAAATAGAACATTTATTGAAACAGGGCTATTTAATAGAATTGTTTAGTGATAAAGGTAAACATGCATATATGAAGAATAAGCAGGAGCCCCCAAAACATCCTTCTCCAAAGCGAACCGTCAACGTGATACATGGAGGAGATGAAGTAAACGGAATAGTTTGCCAATTAGCATGTTAGGTCATAATTACCCACGGAAAGCGGGTTCGAGAAGATCCAACTGAAGATGAAATAACCTTTGACAATGCAGATTTTGGTGGACTAATGCTTTCCCATAATGATGCCCTGGTAATATCCTTACTCATTCATGAAACTAACATAAAAGAGTGTTGATTGATCCAGATAGTTCAGTCAATATCATCTTGTTAAGAGTCGTGGAAGAAATGCTAATGGAAAATCTGGTGATCCCAAAGGCACGAGCCATATCAGGGTTTGATAATTCCACGGTGATAACCAAATGGAAGATTGAACTTAACACTTACGCTGAGGGAGTACTTGAAAATGCTAAATTCCAAGTCATTAATACTGACATGGCTTATAATGTGATTGTGGGAAGGCCTTGGATTCATGATATGAAAGCAATACCATCCACCTTACACCAGGTAATCAAATTTCCCTCAGAATGGGGAATCAGACAAATTAGAGGTGATCAACTGACCTCCAGAAATATAAATTCTGTGGAAAAAATTTTCTGGATGAGGATTACCAAATAGGTACCAAGAAAGTAAATATTCAAACAGGTACGGAAAGAGACACCCGAGTGAAGGAGGATTCAATCACCATGGAAGATGCGCTGGACCATATAGATGTGGACTCTAGGCCGGATGTCATTCACGAACCGGAAGAAGAAGAACACGTCAAAAAAACTACGGAAGAGATCGAAGCTAGTCCATTGTTTAAACAAAAACCTGAACGAAGGTGTATGTAGGCACGAGGCTGAGTCCCGATTGGAAAGGTACGTTAATTGACTATTTAAAGGCTAATGCATACTGTTTTGCGTGGTCCCATTCAGATATGACAGGTATTCCACCAGAGGTAATGACTCACAAACTAAATGAAGATCCATCCTTCGTAGCTATTAAACAGAAAAAAAGAAAGGAAGGACCATTCAAGAATTAAGTGATTGACGAAGAAGTTCAAAAACTCTTGAAAATTAGTTCGATACGGGACGTAAAGTACCCGAGCTGGCTAGCTACCATTGTGGTGGTACCTAAAAAGAATTGCAAATGGAGGGTATGTGTAGATTATACTGATTTAAATAAATCATGCCCCAAAGATTCATTCCCATTACCACATATAGATCAAATGATTGATGCCACCGCAGGTCATGGATTATTAAGCTTTCTAGATGCATATTTTGGTTATAATCAGATTAAAATGGATCACTCAGACGAGGAAAAAACTTCCTTCATTACAAATAGGGGGACTTACTGTTATAAAGTTATGCCTTTTGGATTGAAAAATGTTGGAGCCACCTATCAAAGATTAGTCACTAAAATGTTCCAAGAACATCTTGGAAAGACGACGGAAGTTTATAATGATGATATGTTGGTAAAATCAAGACAAGCGGAATACCATTTCTAGCATCTCTCTACTACTTTTGATATTTTACGCAGGTATAATATGAAGCTAAATCCAGAAAATTGCGCTTTTGGAGTCAATCAAGAAATTTTTTGGGTTTTCTTGTACCGAACAGAGGAATAGAAGTAAACCCTGCTCAAATTAAAACTATAGAAGAAATACCTGATATTTTAACAAATAAAAAAGAAATTCAAAGACTAACAAGGAGAATAGCAGCTTTTGGAAGATTTTATTTCTAAGTCTTCAGAAAAAAGTTTGAAATTCTTCTCAGTTCTCAAAAAGCAGAATCAGTTCGAATGGACTAAAGAATGTCAGCAAGCCCTAAAGAATGTGAAGATTTATCTAGCGAAACCACTGCTGCTTTCAAAGCCAAAAGAAGGGGAAAGATTGTAGATCTACCTGGTTGTTTCAGAAATTGCTATAAGTGCAGTACTGGTAAGAGGAGAAAAAGGTAAGCAATCACTTATCTACTATGTAAGTAAAACTTTACTAAATGCTGAAACTAGATATCCACATCTGAAAAAATTAGACTTAGCTTTAATAATGGCATCTAGAAAATTACGACCATATTTTCAATGTAACCGAATCACCGTTGTGACTTCATATCCTTTAAGAAATATTCTGCATAAACAAGAATTGTCAGGAACACTAGCCAAGTGGGCCATAGAATTAAGTGAGCATGAAATAATCTATCAGCCTAGGAGTGCAATTAAGTCTCAAATACTAGCTGATTTTCTTGCTGACTTTAGTAATACCATTATCCCTGAAGTAGAAAAAGAGTTACAACTTTTTAACGGTGCTAATCCGGGCCTATGGACCCTATTCACCGATGGCTCCTCAAATATAAAAGGTGCCGGCTTAGGCATAGTCTTAATATCACCCACGGGTGAAAAGACACGGCAAGCTATCAAGTGTTATCCTATAACTAACAATGAAGTAGAGTACGAAGTTGTTATTGCAGGGCTTGAACTTGCGCAGGAACTCTCAATCGAGCAAATCATAATAAAAAACGACTCCCAACTGGTAGTAAATCAGATGCATGGGACTTACATCACTCGAGAGACTCGAATGCAACAGTATCTTGAAAAAACACGAGAGCTCGTGAGACAATTCAAAACATGGAGGGTAATAAAAATACCCAGAAAGGAAAATGCAGAAGCAAATGCATTAGCTAACCTCGAAGCAGTCACGGAAGTAACAAACAAAGAAAATGCAATTGTTGTCCATCTATTCCACTCAATGATCGACCAGAACAAGAATGAGGTAACTTTCAACAACTTAACCTGGTACTGGAGAAACAAAATTCTTAATTTTTTTGCAGAATGGCATCGTACCTAAAGACATGAAAGCAGCTAAAGCACTTCGCCGCAAAGCTGCACGGTACTTCCTTATTTGCAACTCACTTTATCGCAAGATGTTCGGAGGACCCCTAGCTAAATGCCTCGGACCTAACCAAATGGAGTTTTTGATGAAAGAAGTCCATGAAGAACACTGTGGAAATCATACAGGAGCAAGGTCCTTGGTAAAAAAACTTAACCAGAGCTAGGTATTATTGGCCCAAGATGGAAGAAGAAGCCGAGAACTTCGTATCTAAATGCGATAGGTGCCAAAGGTTCGCCAATAACATGCATCGACCAGCAGAATTACTACATCCAGTTATATCACCATGGCCCTTTATGAAATGGGGTATGGACATAGTAGGACATGTTCCCCCGGCTTAGGGACAGGAACGTTTTTTACTTATATTAACTGACTACTTTACAAAATGGGTAGAGGCAGAAGCATTCAAACAAGTGCGAGAAAAGAAAGTAAAAAGCTTCTTATGGCAAAACATAATATGCCGCTTTGGTATACCAAGGGAGATCGTTTGTGATACTGGACCATAATTCATAGGTTTGCAAATCACAGAATTCTTCGAAAGCTGGCAAATCAAACGGATCACTTCAACACCATGTCATCCTATGGCTAACGTTCAAGTAGAATTGACGAATAAAATAATCGTTAATAACATGAAGAAGCGGCTAAATAAAGCCAAGGGAATTTGGCCTGACGAGTTACCAACGGTGCTATAGGCATACAGAAGAACTTCAAAAATAGCCATGGGAGAGGCTATGTTCGCAGTTGTCTATGGTTTAGAAGCCTTAATACCTGTGGAAATTAGTGAGCCAAGCATAAGGTTCATGACAGCTACGGGAGAAGCAAATGACGATGAATTAAGGAATAATCTGGACCTTCTCGAACCACGAAGGGAAGCAGCATTAATACAGACGGCAGCCCAAAAACAAATAACTGAGCGCTACTATAACTGAAAATCCCATCTTCGGTACTTCAATATTGGGGACTTCGTCCTCAAAATAGTCTTTCAATCAATGAAGGAAGCAGGCGCAGGAAAGCTAAATCCAAACTGGGAAGGACCCTACAAAGTCTGAGGCATAGCTGGGAAGGGCGCCTATGAGTTGTAAGCTATGGACTGTAGAGTTCTACCAACAAGCTGGAACGCCATCTACCTGAAGAAGTATTACTTCTAAGGAAAATAAGTACCCCCGGTCAGGTATCACACGTTCGATTTTATTTTGAACATTTACAAATTTTACTAACTTTTTTAGATGATAGGCATAAAGTTAACCCATCACCAGATGATGATAATAGACCTACAAAGACGCGAGGAAATAACACAATTCCCGGTCTAGGGTTACACTTTCTGATGGACCTTTTAAAGGGTTAAGCAGTCATCATCTAAAAAACTATATACCTTCGAGTCAGGAATGTTTTTCCTTTTCAGGAAAAGGACCACAAAAGGAATAATCAAGTGCTCGAGATCTCATTCTTCAAAGCTCAAACACTTGGGGGACTATACAGTATGGAAGGCTAAGACAAAGCAAGAAGACTATCAAAAAGTCAAAAGGTCGAGCTTGAGGACCCATCTACCAAACAAGACAAATGATACGAGCAAGATCGAAATAGATCAAAAGAGTCATCCAAATACAAAGCATAATGCAAAAATGCAAAAACTTCAAACAGGTTGAAAGGCAAAATATTAATCACGAGGAAGAAACGTACATCTTTATACTTATTCAAAACTGTTGTAACAAAAACAGTAGGGGTAAAAGATCATCATCAGTGTACTCATTCAAAAATTGTTATGATTTAAAACAGTTACGAAATCTTTGTACTCATATAGAAAACTGTTATCAAATAAAACAGTTATGGATGAAAGATAAAAATCCTTGTATTTGTTCATAAAACTGTTATCAAATAAAACAGTTACAGATAAGAAAACATTTCCCTCGTACTTATTAGAAAATTGTTTCCAACAAAAACAGTTGTGGGTAAAAACCCCAATTCTTATAATAATTGTTACTAATGAAAAATAGTTGCTCCCTTGTATTTACTTGAAAAAACTATTACCTATGAAAAACAGTTCCAAAATACAAGTGTATACCAAATCTGTTAAATAAAAACAGTTGCAACATGAGTCTTAGATGGTAATCATAAACACATGTAAAATGTCGTGGAAGTTCAAACAAAAAACTTCCCTTAGAAGCATTTCTAAACATATGAAAAATTCTTATCACTCTATTGCATTATTATGAAGTTGAGTCGTCTTCATCATTAAGCATCAATCAAAAAGGGCCCTATCTTATAAACAAAGACTATCATAAACAAATTCTTATATTTTGTACAAACACCGTGCCTACTATAAAAAGGTTCGAGTAATTTTAGCATTTTCATGCGAAAGTTTAAAGGTAAAACTAAAAACCTCAAAAAGCAAGACATGCAAAAGACTTTAAGAGCAAAACAGAAGCTCAAAACAAAAAAAGTCATAAATTGCATTCATATCAAAAAGAGTGGCTAAGTAAGAACTAAGTACTAACTAGTACTTAGCCACATATAATAATTACATTTTTGTGCCCCTAAGTTGTCAGTTGTGGACTTCAAAGATCCAAATTTACCCCCGATGGAGCTGGGGTAACCACCAATAGAATAAAAAAAAACACAACAAGGAGAACCAATACTTTAATCTTCTTGTGGAGGAGGGATGAATTCTTCATTAACAGGAGGAACGGAAGAAACTGGAGGCGAATAGGCACGAGCGGCAAAAGTTTCACCATCAGATGGAGAAAGATAAGACCTTGTTGAGTCTTCTCCATAGCCTCTTTTGTTTTAGCTATTGTAGCACTGAGGTCGAAACCTTCTTGACTCATCTCTATCAATGTAGAAACGCGAGGATTCATATACGCCCAACTTACATCAACAACATCCGCTTCTTCAAGATCATTATAATCTTTTGCCAAAATTTGAAGCTTGTATTTTAACCCATCATTCTCTGCTTCAACAGCTTCATAGGCAGCCCTCACAGGTATGATCGACTCCTCCAAAATTTGGACTCTATTTAATGCATTATGCAGTTCTTCTTGGGTCTGGGAGAGTGATTGTACGAGCTTGCCAGAATATGTCTCCTTCTACCTTAGCAAATCCTTCAAATTCCTTATCTCCTCCGAGGCTTAAGACAGTTGTTCAGCAAATGAGGATTCCATAATGCTCTTATCATTATCAGCCTGGTTTGAAGAAGCCTTCTCCACCGCCAGTTTTGTTGTCGTAATCCTCAGTTGTCTTTTCAAGGAATTCCTCTCCTCCTTTAAGGGGTCCATATCAATTCTCAAGCTATCATACTGTGCCCTTAGATTACCAAGATCAGCCTGCAATTCTCTTGTTTCCTGATCCAAATTCGAGATCCCTTTCATAAGCTCCATACCAATAAGGTTGATCTACAAGAAGAAAACCAATTAGATATAATAAATTAATTAGACATGGTAAAATTCACATGTGGAAATATAATTGCACTGTACCTTCAAGGAGGTATGCACCACTTCATTGGCCCAAGTAAGGGCTGTATGGCTAGCTAGCTTCTTTTTCTCCGTGGGATCTATCAAAGGTTTGAGCCATACCTCGGGCTCTCCCATCTTCTTGAAAAGACTTCCCTCAGCTGGAACCTCTATCATCACCCTCCGCATCTCCCTGGTGGAAGACCCTACTACCCTAATGGAAGGCATGGAAGCAGGCACGGATGGGACTGCAGCATGCACTGAGGGTTGGGAAACTGAAGAAGTCACGGGCAAAATAGCAGGCACGAAAGATTGAAGAATTGAGGAAACCGCAGGTAAAGATACGACATAAACCGTAATAGCTAAAGGAGCAGAGGAAACACGAGGAACCAATGAAACATCTTCTCTTAAAGAGTCAGGAAAAACAGTAGCTAAATTAACATCATCAGGAGCAAGATCAAAAACTTCATGGAACAAGTACTCAACAGAATCATGAGTACGGGACTGTGAAACATTTTTCAGAGGTTAAGGGTCTAACTGAAGACACGGAAGGCAAAGTCATGGGTGTAGACTCGTCTTCAGAAACCACCCACCTTCTCCGTGACTGTGCACCAAAGAACCCTCATAGTGTTCTTCTTCTTCTTCAGAACGGGACTCATTCGCTTTCCGCTTCGAGGAAGACGAACTAATAATAATCTCTTGGGCCTGGGCCAGAGACATCTTTGGAACATACAAAGCAGACACCCCACGGGCAGAAAACCCTATCAAAAAGGGGAAGATTAAGCGAGAATAAAATAAGGCTCTAGCAAGAAAAGAAGTAAAAAACTTCACTTACCGTGGGTCTTTACATGTCAACCGTACTTCCCGGCGAAGTACTTCCAAGACCTTTCTTCTAATGAAGCGACAACCAACAACTTTTCTACCCAGTCACGGATACCGGAGACATTCTCAACAGTACCTATGATTGCTGG
Source organism: Nicotiana paniculata (assembly GCA_005239505.1). Lineage (NCBI taxonomy): Eukaryota > Viridiplantae > Streptophyta > Magnoliopsida > Solanales > Solanaceae > Nicotiana > Nicotiana paniculata. Next base: position 15,369 of record ML352128.1, read on the forward strand.
AAGAAGAAGAAATAGATACAGTGTTAATAAAACATCTCAAAGAAAAACAAATGTGAACTAAAAATGTACTTACGTGCACGATTCCACTTCTCACGGAAGGGAAGATTCTCTTCACCCACTAAACTAGCAGTGGGAACAGCGACATACCGGAGCTTCCAGCCTCTATCCTTGTCATAATCAGGAGTTACCAACACTCTCTTACTTCGAGCAACCAGAGTAAAAACCCCTTGACGAAATAGGACAAGAGAGTAAAGATGAATAAGATGGTTGAAAGTAAAAGGAATTGAGGCTAAGGAAGTTAAACTCCTAAGACATGTGACCACTCGTCGCTCAAGCGGACCAACTTGTCAAAAACAAATATCGAAGAAACAACAGAACTCGATTATGACCGGATCAACGGGAGGTCTAAACCCTAGTGTAAAAGGATACATATAAACAAAAGAATAACCCGTCTTATAAGACGTTATTCTTTGATTATCGTTCGGAACATCAACAAGGAAATCAGACCTCTAAGAACAATCCCTACGAATCAGGGAAATATGGCCCTCAGTAATAAGGGTTGAATACCTCTCAACACTGTATAAACAAGAAGTCTGGTACAAGAACTGGGTTTTCCATAGTAAAGACAAATTCAGCGGGAATAATTTCATCAACTTTAGGTTCACAAAAATGATCGTCTTTACCTCTAGATGAAGAACGAGAAGACTTAGCCCTAGGAGAATCTAAAGACCTAGTGGAAGGAGGAGAAATTATATGAGAGGAAGAAGAACCTCTAGAAGGAGTGGATCCTAAACTCCTTAATCTACCGCCCCTCTGACTCCTAGTCGAGGCAGAAGAAGGTGTTAAGTTTTCCACATCTATTATTCTTTTAGGCTGATTTGATGAAGACATATTTACAAAGGCAATGGAAAATTCTTTACAAATAAAGGAGAAAAGTTATAAAATGTTTCGTGGAAGTAAAGAAATGAAGAAGGGTATTTGTACTTGAAGACGACCGTAAAAAATGGGAAAAATAATGATGAAAAGTCATAATTAAAGGTGTCACTTCGGGACTGACGCAGCCACAAAAAGCCCTAAAAGATGCCGAGTAAATGCAGAACCAATCCGAGAAGGACACGTGGTATGAGCATTAAATGGAAGTGACAAACGACGCCTATGTTCATACAAAGATGCGATGTTTCGAGGCAAAGCGGCGGCAAAATATTCCCACCATAAATGAGTATCCACTTACCAAATATTAATCGATAAATATATGGTAAGTTGGGGGACTATATGTATTGGTAAAAAAGAGCTTCACACGTAAGCCAACTCTTGACAACTCAGCCAGTTATGTGGACATAGGAGAATGCGACAGCTGAATGTGATTCTTTTAAGAGGTATGGAACAAAGAGGCACGATTCAATAAACCCTCGAGATCATCAGTCACGGGAAAATTGCTTTACTCGAGACAAAGAAGGGACACCGTCAGAGTGAATCTAGACAGAGTTACGGATAGATTCTGGAATCCCCAATAAAAGCCCAGACATTATGTAACCTTCACATAACAGTTATGGTTGCCCTTGGTAATGCCTCATTAATGTAATAATTAGTCATTAATGAGCAATTATTGCAAGAACAAAACTTTATGTTAAGAAACATCCTATATAAAGGAAGGAAATATAACTTGTAAGAACATTTGATTTTCCAATACAATCTACTTTGCTTTTCTATATTGCTGCAATAATGTCTATTATACGTTTCTCTTTATTTAGTATTATTTCCTTGATTATCAGTAAACCGTGTTCATCCTAGAAATAGCTTTGGTCAAAGGATCTAATTCTTTGGTTAAACAGATACGATGTCTGAAACATCGATGTTGAAGTTGTACTAAGATAGCCGAGGTGCCTCTACCGGCCCTGTGTGCCTGTCGAACCCTACTTTATTCAAGAGTCCCCGAGGATTCTGTCCTCAGTCCATCGTTTGGTCACTTCGAGGTACGTTGCATCTCGAGATATTCCTCTGATTTTATACATACGGTTGATACCTATCTTTTCTTGGCCTTGGCTCTCTCTCTCTCGAGGCCTCGATTCCTTTGCTAGGACTCTGAAAGGATACACCGAGCCTGAGGGGGCTTCCAATTGGTCTTCCTCAACCCTGATCTTCGACTGGTACCTGTTGTGCACATCTTCCCAAACTACGGTGGGGTACTCGATTAAATTCTGCTTTAGTTGTTTCGAAGCTGTCGAGCTTCGCTCATTCAAGCCTTGAGTGAAGGCTTTTACCGCCCAATCGTCGGCGACTGGTGGTAATTCCATTCATTCCAATTGAAAGCGGGACACGAACTCTCTTAACATCTCATTATCCATTTGCCTGATTTTGAAAACATCAGATTCCTAACACTCTCTCTTAATTCAGAGCAATAAGCTTGAGCAACTTCCTCAATAGGATAATATCCAAACTCATCTGTTCCAGAATTGCCCCTATTCTCCCCAGAATCATCACTCCTAACCAAACTGGTTTTGTAAATGGAAGAAGCATTTCTGAAAATATTATGTTGGCACAAGAAATTGTTCAGGGCATCAAAAAGCCTAATGTGGGTTCCAATGTAGTGATCAAACTGGATATGGAAAAGGCATATGACGGAGTTTCTTGGTCCTTCACTTGCATGATGATGAGAAGAATGGGCTTCAGTGAAAAGATTATTGACATGGTATGGAGAACAATGTCTAACAATTGGTACTCTGTAATTTTTAATGGCATTAGGTGTGGATTCTTCCATTCTACCAGGGGCCTAAAATAAGGGGATCCACTGGCCCCATCATTGTTTATTCTAGGGCTGAATCGCTATCAAGTATGCTAAACAACCTATCTCACGATCAATTCTTCAATGGCTTCTATATGGAGAAAAGAGTCCCTCAAGTGACACACCAGAGCTTCGATGATGATGTAATCATCTTTACCTATGGCTGCACAACTTCACTGATGAAAGTTATGAAGATCCTTCAAGACTATGAACAGGCTTCTAGGCAACAAATCAACAAAAACAAAAGTCATTTCATGACTGCCTCTTCAGTTTTTCCTTATACCAACAAAAGAATTCAGCAGGTCACAGGATTCACTAGAAATGATTCCCTTATCACCTACCTAGGATGCCCCTCTATACTGGTAGGTTGAGAATTGCTCACTTCAATTGCCTGATAGCTAAGGTAGTCAGTACGATTAGAGGTTGGCAATGCAGACTTCTATCCTATGGTGGCAGAATAACACTAATTAAACATGTGTTGCAGTCTCTTCCAATACACATGTTATCTGTTATCTCACCTCCTAAGAATGTCCTCAGACAAATTGAGAAATTGGCAACCATTTTTTTCTGGGGAATGGACAAAGAAAGGAACATGTATCACTGAGCCTCTTGGCATAAATTATGTCACGCAAAGAAGGAGGGAGGCATTGGCCTAAGATCTATTGATGATGTATGCGAAGTCATGGAGTTCTAGCAGTGCTGGTTGTTCAGAACAAAGCAAACTTTATGGAGTGAATTTCTTCTAGCCAAATATTGCAAGAGATCAAATCCCATATCCACGAAATGGGATTCTGGACAATCACAAACATGGAGAAAAATGATGATCAAAAAGAAGAATGCAGAGAAACACATACAGTGGAGACTTCACTCAGGCAATACTAGTTTTTTGTGGGAAAATTGGCTAGGTAATGGACACCTAGCTAGTTTCAGGAACAGGAGTGGCAGACCTGGTAATGTTAAAGTCTCTCACTTCTGGTGTGATGGCCAATGGGATACTTAGAAACTTATCCAAATAGCTCCAGCCCACATGATACACCATATACTCCGAATAAGAATACACTACAACCTCATTTGCCGTGACACAACTATTTGGAACCCCAACAGTTCTGGAATGTTCTCATGTGCATCTGTTTGGTCGGTAATTAGAGAAAAGAGACATATTCTTCTAACCATCAAGATGAATTGGCACAAACACATTCCCTTCAAATGGTCCTTTTTCATATGGATGGTCATAAGAAACAAGTTGCATACTGATGATAGAGTTTCCAAATTTCGCCCCCCCCCCCCCCCCCNTATGTTTGCTGCATCAAACCTGCTGCTGAGACAGTTGAACACATCTTTAGCGCTGGACACTTTGCAAAAACCATTTGTAAGAACTTCAATGCACCAGTTGGTATTCAAAGCCCCATGCAACCTCTAAAAATTACCCTAATAAAATGGTGGGTGCAACCAAGGAAAAATGCAGTGCATAAACTTCTTCTAGACAGCCTACCAGTTATAATTTGCTGGAACTTATGGAAAAATAGATGCACAGGTGGATATGGAGGGAAGACATCAACCATCACTAGAACTCTATAATCCATCACTTCAGAGGTGCTCCTACTCCTCAGATTAACACATGCCAATACTAAATGCCCATCCAACTGGGCAGAAATTTTCCATGCCTCTGAGAGTCTAAAGCACCATGTCCATTTCCAGCAAGTTGTCTGGCTCAAACCTAAAACTGGGTATGTCAAGATCAATTCTGATGGTAGTGCACTAGCCAATCCAGGGAAAATAGGTGCAGGAATCATCATAAGGGACCACCAGGATCATTTCATCCATGCAATTGCAAGCCCACTTGGTGAATGCACCAACAACTTTGCAGAAACAGAGGCAACCTACATTGGTCTTCAGTGGTGCATTGAAAATTGCTTCTCCAAAATCCACTTTGAAGCAGACTCAAAGCTTCTCATCCTCTAGTTAACTACCAATTCAGCACCTCCATGGTCTCTAACTATGCATCTCCAGAAAATTAGAACCCTTTGCCAACAATGTGAGGACATCATCTATTTGCATGTTTTCAGGGAGGCTAATGCCCTGCTGACTCCCTCTCCAAGCTCAGTCATGACCTCACTTCTTTGACACACTACAACAGTCATCTGGAACTACCAACACACATAATGGGCCAGATCCACCTTGATCAGCAGGGCACCCCGGCCTTCAGACACAAACAGACCAACATGGTCATTTTCCCACCTAAACTACTCCTTGCCAATCCTGATGTTTAAGGTCGATCAGAATCAACACAATAGGGTAGTTCCAGCAGTCCAAGACACCATGAAACAGGACAACACAAACAACACTAATTCCACCCTCATAAGGAACTGCTCAATCAGGAATTTTCACTAACCTTGTTTGCTCTTTTGTAGGTCTTTATCTCTTATGACCTACCCAATCATTTACTGTTCTTCTAGGGTGTGGTATTACAACTTGTGATCATTCTCCTAAAATTACTCCAAAGAATTGATGTAGATTATAGGGAGAAAGCAGAGATTATCAACACTGGAGGGCATAACTCACTGATTTTCCCCCAGCAAGTGCTCCTCATAGCATTTATGTTAAGCATGCTAAGTAGTGTCCACTGGTTTAAAGCAAATCCCAACGCACACACCCACTCCAATAACAAAAAATCATACCTCTATATCACACATCACTCTAGGCCACCACATAGACATTCCCAACATAATAAATTCTCTCAAAAATGTAGGAAAGACTGTGAGGGAATGCAACTCATACCACATAAATATGAACCCCATTTGCTAATATACCCCCTCCATATCAGTGCTCCTAGAACCCACAAGTACCTTGGAGAAAACCCCCTACCAGGAAACTCAACAAAGCACAAACCCCTGAACCTCCTAAACACAGAAACACCACTAAACTGAACAAAAATATCCAATTTTTCCCTAACTCTGTTTTCTGTTTTGCAGGTTTCTCTTCATCAATAGTCACTCAACTGATATGCGTTCTGGGGTGATATTAGCACCTCTGCTGCTCATTCTCCTTAACCCATACCAATTGACACTCACAGATCAACTCAACAACAACACACAGATACCCATAAAAACACTAATCTCACCCAAAAAGAAACAAGTAGTTCCAGCTGCAAATACTATAGAGATCCCCATACTATCCCTCCCCCCCTGATAACTGTAAACTCCCACCTCAACCCAACTACCCCCCTTCAGTTGGCCCCAGATCACAACAATACAATAAACCACTTGACAGTCCCTATGTGTTTTTTAGGGAAAGTGACTGGACAACAACCAAACCAAGGAAAAACACCTTTCAACACCACCCTATACCCCCACAACCAACCACACCTCAAAGAACACCACAAAGGACACCCCAGTCCACAAACAGAGTTATGAACCTCACAGTACAACACACAATAACCACCACCTTTTCTCAACTAAAGAACCTTGACACCCACAACCCCAACACCACCAGTGCTCCCAGTAAACACAAGAACCTGGGAGCAATTTTTGAACTAATAGGTTTGCTCCATTTTACAGGTACAGGGGTTAGATCCAAAGTATTGATACAAATGCATGGAGTGATACTAGCACTGATGCTCAACCTCCTACAATTGTGTCAATCCTTTAAAACCTACCCCATGAAATTTGTCATCTTCAGACAAGGTCTCCAACAGGAGAGACATAACAGCTTCAAGCACTCAACAATTTTGGGAATCAAGTTATGGAGAAATCAGAGACAAGTCATGATCACCTCCAAAGAACATGGTCACCTTAAGTCCTCAAGTGCCACCTCAAAGTCACAACATCCTAGCATACACACAGCCTCCTTGAAGGGCACCCAGCAAGATCGACACTCAACTTTCCTGCCCAGCTTCTTCCACCACCATCCTAGGATCATCATCTACACCAAGATAGAAGGACACCAACGCACATCAGTCTACTGCTCACCCTCTTCTGTCAACATCACCATGAAGATTCTCCCACTTCGTCCAGTCTCCAGGAAGTTATTGACGACTCTCTTCAACTTTGATTTCATTTGACATTATGTCAAAGCAAAGCTGACGACAGCTCCCCTCACTATCACACATTTTTTGTCACACTCCAAAAGGATACTCTATAATAGCTTTTGTCACAAAACATGTTGTATATGGATGTCATATTCTCACTCCTCTAGTTTAGAAGAACTGGGTTGCTATAATATTTGTATATTAGCCCTAGGTTTTCTCATCTCTAGTTTTGTATATCCAATTGTCTATCACTTCTGGATAGAAAATTAGATCACCATTATAGGTCTAATCCTTCATAGTCACCAGGGTACATTTGGACATCAACCATGGATGTTCAAATGCACACTCATCTTATGGCAGGTCAGGTCTATTCCCCCCTCCAAAGTTGTAATTTTTGTTTATATATATGGAAATCTCCCTAGGCACAATACCTAGTTTGATTAAAAAAAAACATCAGATTTCCTTGTAACGACCATGATGGAACTAGCATGTGCTTTCACAAAGGAGTCCACCATCATGGCAAATGAATCTATCGAGTTTGGGGGCAGGTTATGATACCACATCATGGCACCTTTGGATAGCGTTTCTCCAAATTTTTTCAATAGAACGGATTTAATTTCTTCGTCTCCCAAGTATTTCCCTTTCACAGCACAAGTGTAGGAAGTGATGTGTTCATTGGGGTCCGAGATTCCGCTGTACTTCGAAAGATCAGGCATTCTGAATTTCTTCAGGATAGGCATAGGAGTTGCACTTGATGGGAATGACTTTTGCACGAGCTATTTTGAATCTACACCTTTCAGAATCAGTGGGGTGCGCCTGGGATCTGATCAACCCTCGAGATGTAGGTCTCCACTTTTTTTTCGTTAGCTTCTATCTTCTTTTCGCCTGATTCAATCCTCTTTGCGAGGTCTTTGAGCATCTTTATAATGGCGGGGTCGGCTGCTGACCTGTTATTGCTTGAACTTTTTGGTTCCTTTTCGACTCGAGGAGCCGTTTCTGGTGGTGTTTTGCTTGAGGTTCTCAGATGGCTTTGTAGCTGAGCAATAGCCACCTGTTATGCCTCCAACATTTCAAAAATGACATGAAGGCTAACTTCCCTTTCCCTTTGAGTAGGGTCTCCCTGTGCTTCATGTTGGTCACCTTCATGAATGCTTCCATCTGTATGAGAGCTCACACCGACATGTTGAGCGTTGTGTGAACCTTCATCGATAGGAATTTGTGTTGTTGCCCCTTCAGGGTTTTTCTGTGGCACACCGGCACCTGAAGCAGCTGCACCATTCTCTCCGTGGTCCTCAGGACCCTTGTTTTCATGTGCGTTTACTGAGTTAGACATTTTATGACCTGAAATGGAAAATTTTTAGACAAGAAAAAGTGTGAAGAATAACTTGTGTTTTTATAAAACCAGCACTAAAGCAATCACTATTATTTTAAGCCCCACGGTGGGCGCCAAACTGTTTACCTTGAAAACGGTAATTACAATTATATTTGATTATGTGGTTCTAAAAATACATGATTTATTTTAATGCTGATTACTTTGGAAGTAGATGCTGAATATGAAGTGAGAAAAATGAAACAAGAGCATAATGAAACGTGACTACGCAAACCGGGTAATGGAGGGACCGGTATCGAGGGTGGTTGAAATGGCCTTGAGGTCGAGGTCTTGAAGCCTGACTTGGGGTTGTCGACAACAATATAAAATTATTGAATGCCTTAAGAATGGCCTATTTATGATCAATAATAATCAATAAATGATGAATAATTCAAGAAGATAATAAATGAGAAGAAATAAATCAATGAAGAAATTGTAGAGAATGTTTTATCTAGGGAGAAGAGGATGTTCTTGTTCTTATATTGAATATCATGTGTCTTACAAAGTGAAAAGAGTCCCCTTTATATATGAGGGGGAGACCCAACATAGCACATGTGTAATTAATGCAAAGAGATATGGCTGGTACACCCATTTAAAGCCACGGTACGGGCTTGTACTGTTTTGTGTATTTTGTCATCTTTAACCACGTGCCTCTTTGGAGTTTCCCGCCTTTCCATGTTGACCTTCGGTTTGCACCCCTCGAGATCGAGGACCTTCGACATTTAGTGCTTGGAGGTTGAGGACCTTCGATATGTACTATCTCGAGGCCAAAACATGAACCTTCGAGCCTTCTACCCGTCAAAATGACCGTAAAATCGGGCTCTCCGGTTTTAGTCGTATACAAACTCACAAGATATGTTGTGAAGTATACACCAAGTGAAACCCATTAGCTAATAGTCCATGCTTTTCATGAGCTATTCTGATGCTCAAAACATAATTGGAAAATAAAATAATCCACGGTATTTTCCCGAAAAAGTTTCATAACCACAAGATTCATAAGAGATTATTATATAAATTACAACTAGTTTTGATATTACAAATTATGCAATCAAAAGCTCTAATACAATAAATACTTACCTAAAAAGATCCAAATACACAATAATTACTTGCCTAATTATAAAGAAACTCCTTATAATTAGTTATATACCACTATGTTATATACTCCTTCCGTCTTAAATTATCTGTCATGTTTCTCTTTTACACATCCCTTGAGAAAATGTTAATTGGGAGGAGGGTTAGACCATCTTACTATTATATATATATATATATATATATATATATATCAGCTAAAATCGAGGATGTCCGCTCTTATGGGATCGAGGGTCTACCTCGAGATTAAACTCATATTGAAGCAAGCTCGATCCCAAAGATACAAAGACCAAAGGATCGAGATCGGGCGTGACCAACATATAGCAACAGAACAATGAGATATCAGCGATCGACCGTAGATCTCGGCGGGAATCTCGGATTGACAGAACCATTAACGCTTATTGACATCAATCATGGATTTTATTTCCGAAATTAGAATTATACCTAATTTAGGGTTCCTCGACTATATACAGAGGAACCATATTCATTTCTAAGGAGAGAGAGACGCTTACTAAGAAATAACAACATGCTGCTCTTTTACTTGCTTACAATTTACCACTGTCCTTATTTTTCTTAATGATTGATCTCGAGCTTGTTCGTAATCGAGGTCGATAACTTGCAACGGCACTGGGATTTGTCTTAATCGTTTAATTCATTTATTTGCTTCATCATTTATCAATTAGTATTGAATTATATCACGTATCCTTATAACCACATTACAAGTTTAATTATTACTCGTATTTCGAGGTAAACAGTTTGGCGCCGCCCACCGTGGGGCTAAGGATAATAGTTATTGTTCAGTGCTAATTCTGGTAAAACACATTACTTTACACTTGTTCTTGTTAGACATTTTTATTCTCAGGTTGAATCATGTCTAAGTCACAAAACACATCTACACATGGTGACAACGACCTCGAACTCCTCGAAGAAAATGAGAATGTTATCGCTCCAGGAATTGAGGTGCCACAGGCTGACCTCGGAGGAGCACCGCCCGTCAACCCGGTTGATGCCAGTCCACACATTTCTTTGAATGCAAATTTATGAGCAAAACCCTAAGGAAGTGTATGCATAGAGGGTCGAACTGACGGTCGAGGTACACAGGGTAGAGGAGATGAAGGAGTCAGTCTCCAAGTAATATTTGAAACTCTTCAATCTCAACAAAACGCCATTGCTCAGTTGTAAAATCAGCATAGGACACCAAATAGGGTCGAACATGAGGTTACTCGCCGTACTGAGCCAGTTCCTGAAACATCGGGTGATAACACTTCGACAATCGATCCTACTACAATGAAGATGCTTGAGGTGATCAGTAAGAGAATAGAATCGGGAGAAAAGAAAATCGAGGCGAACGACAAGAAGGTAGAAACCTACAACTCCCGAGTTGACCAGATATCGAGGCACCGCCAATCTTTAAAGGAATGGATTCCAAGAAGTTTGTACAAAAGCCATTCCCTCCGAGTGCGGCTCCGCAACCCATCCCAAAGAAGTTTTGTATGCCCGATATACCTAAATACAACGGGACCTCTGACCCAAATGAACATGTTACTTCTTACACGTGTGCCATAAAAGGAAATGATTTGGAGGATGAAGAAATCGAGTATGTATTACTGAAGAAGTTCGGGGAGACCCTGTCGAATGGAGCTATGATTTGGTATCACAACTTGCCACCAAATTCTATCGATTCATTCGCCATGTTGGTAGATTCATTTGTAAAGGCACACGCTGGGGCCATAAAGGCTTCAACAAGAAAATCAGGCCTCTTCAAAGTGAAGCAGAGGAATAACGAGATGTTAAGGGAGTTCATATCTCGATTCCAAATGGAACGCATGGAGTTACCACCAATCACTGCTGGTTAGGTAGTTCAGGCATTCACCCAAGGATTAAATGAACGGAGTTTGATAGAATCACACTAGTTGAAACAGAATTTGATCGAGTACCCAGTTGTGACTTGGGAAGATGTTCACAACTGATAGTAATCAAAGATCAGAGTTAAGGACAACCAATTTGGAGCCCCCTCAGGTTCAGTACACCCAAACCGGTCGGCAGGTAAAAATCAAAGAGATAGTGATAGAGGATCAAGGCCGAATAAAGATCGCTACCAGCCATATGTTGCAGATCGGAGGAATAACGATCCAAGATGCAATTCCTCCAGGAAAAATCAAAGGAGTGACTAAGGGAAAAATTCTCGGCGATTTATGAGTAAAATCAGCTTCATATGCAGATCTCATAGAAGCACCTCGATTTTCGGAGTACAATTTCAGCGTCGATGCATCGGGGATTGTATCGGCTATCAGACGAATCAATGAGGTGTCCCAGACCAATACAAATCGATCTTTCTCAAAGGAACCCAAATTTAATATGTAAGTTTCATGGCACACATGTCCATATGACCGAAGACTGTAGGCAGCTGAGGGAGGAGGTAGCTCGATTATTCAACGAAGGCCATCTTCGAGAGTTCCTCAGTGATCGAGCAAAAAATCACTTTAGAGAAAGAGACGCAAACAGAGAACGAGCAAGAAGAACATCAACATGTTATTCACATTATTGTCCGTGGGTAGACTTCCACAAGGGCCTATATTCAAATTCACTAAGGTATCAATCACCAGAGAGAAACGGACTCGAGACTATGTGCCCGAAGGCACTTTATCATCGAATGACGAAGAAGCGGAAGGCATTTCTGAGCCTCACAACGACGCCCTGGTAATTTCCATTTTATTAAACAAAGTTCGAATTAAGCGTATTTTAGGGGATCTAGGTAGCTCGGCGAACATCATCAGATTGAGGGTCGTAGAGCATCTCGTCCTGCAAGACAAAATTGTACATGCATATCGAGTCCTAAATGGCTTCAACATGGCTAGTAAAACAACAAAGAGGGAGATAATCCTACAACAAAATGTGGCTGGAACTATCCAACATACGAAATTCCATGTCATCGAAGGTGACATGAGATATAATGCACTGCTTGGAAGGCCTTGGATCCATAACATGAGGGTAGTGCCATCGACCCTTCACCAAATGATGAAGTTCCTGATGACGGATTGTGTGAAAACAATTTACGGGTAAGAATATGCCGCAAAGGAAATATTTGTTGTCGACGAGGTAACACTGATATCTACACTTTTGACTTCAGAAAAATCGAGCACTAAAGATAAGCAGACGACCAAATAACAATACTTTATCACCAGCCCCGATCGAATCAAAGAAATATGTAGTGGAATAAGAAGAAGAAGAGTATTTTCTAACTCCTCGAACTTTTCTTGTTCCCGAAGAGTCAGATGCAACCAAGTCAACGGTCGAGGAGCTAGAACAGGTGATACTAATCGAGTATCTGCCCGAATGAAAAGTATACCTAGGAACGGGGTTGACCCCCGAAATCAGGAAAAAACTCATTCAATTTCTTATTGATAACATGGACTGCTTTGCATGGTCCCATTTAAACATGACAGGAATCCCACCAGAGATAACAACTCATCGGCTGAGCCTGGATCCCAAGTTCAGACCGATAAAGAAAAAGAGAAGACCCCAGTCCGAGGTAAAGCACGCATTAATAAAGGACGAGGTAACCAAACTTCTCAAAATAGGATCCATTCGGGAAGTAAAATATCCCGAATGGTTAGCTAATGTAGTCGTAGTCCCTAAAAAAGGGAACAAACTTAGAATGTGTGTAGACTATAAGGACTTGAACAAAGAATGTCCAAAAGATTATTTTCCATTGCCTAACATCGATCGCATGATCGATGCCACGGCCGGCACGAGATCTTCACCTTTCTCGATGCCTATTCTGGGTACAATCAAATCCAGATGGACCTAGAAGACCAAGAAAAGACTTCGTTTATCACTAAGTATGAAACTTATTGTTACAATGTAATGCCATTCGGGCTAAAAAAATGCAGGAGCTACATACCAACGCCTAGTTAACAAAATGTCCGAAGAAAAGATAGGTAAATCAATGGAAATTTAATTTGATGATATGCTAGTTAAGTCCCTGCACGTAGAGGACCATTTGACCCATTTGTAGGAAATATGCCAAATGCTGAGAAAGTACAACATGAATCTCAACTCCGAAAAATATGCTTTCGGGGTCGGTTCGGGAAAATAAACTCCGACAAGATTAAGGCCATTGAGGATTTCACCATCGTACATAGTGTAAAATCTGTACAAAGGCTAACCGTACGGACATCCACCTTGTTCTCGAGGTAACCTTGCACCGTTTAAAAGAGTGGACGCTACAACATATACCTCGAGAACAAAACACCGAGGACGATGCACTTGCCAATATTAGGTCATCGGTCGAAGAAGTTAAGGTCAGCTCGGGGGCTGTCAACCAGCTCTCGAGGTATGTGATCGATGAAGGACACGCTGAAATAAATTCTACGAGCTTAACCTGGGATTGGAGAAACAAATACGTCGAGTACTTGAAGAACGGAAAGCTTCCATCGGATACCAAAGAATAGAGCGCCTTGCGGACTAAAGCCGCTCATTTTACATTAGATAAAGACGAAACACTATACAGAAGGACGTTCGATGGTATATTGGTAGAGTGCTTGTGACTTGGAGATACTGACTATATTCTACGAGAAATCCACGAAGGAACGTGTTGGAACCACTCTGGCACTGAGTCACTAGTTCTAAAGGCTATCAGAGCACGATATTATTGGGATAACATGGAAAAAGGCTCTAAGGAGTTCGTTCAAAGATGTAATAAATGTCAAAGGTTTGCACCGATGATATACCAGCTCGGCAAACAACTTCACTCGGTCCTATCACCATGGCCATTCATGAAATGGGGAATGGACATCGTCGGTCCTCCGACATCGGCCCCAGGTAAAGCTAAGTTCATTTTATTTATGACTGACTATTTCTCTAAATGGGTTGAAGCACAGGCCTTCTCAAAAGTTAGGGAAAAATAAGTGATAGATTTCATATGAGATCACATCACATGTCGATTTGGGATACCCGCAGAAATAATATGTGACAATGACAAACAGTTCGTCGGCAGCAAAGTAATGAAATTCCTCGAGGATCATAAAATAAAAAGTATACTATCAACACCGTATCACCCTAGTGGGAACGGGAAGGCCGAATCAACAAACAAGATTATCATCCAAAACATGAAGAAAAGGCTAAACGAAGACAAAGGGAAGTGTAGGGAAATATTGCCCGAGGTCCTATGGGCATATCGAACGACATCGAAGTCCAGTACGGAGAAACTCTGTTTTCCTTAGTATATGGCTCTGAAGCCTTGATACTGATCGAAGTTGGAGAGCCCAGTGCCAGGTTTCGACATGCAATAGAGGAATCAAACCGTGAGGCCATGAATACCGGCCTCGAGTTATTAGATGAAAAACGAGAAGTTGCACTCGTTCGAATGGCATCACAAAAGCAACGAATCGAAAGGTACTACAACAAAAGAAAAAATCTTTGACATTTCAGAGTCGGGGACTTAGTCCTAAGAAAAGTCACCATCAACACACGAGATCCTAATAAAGGGAAACGTGGCCCTAATTGGGAAGGACCCTACAAAATTCTCGGCATAGTTGGAAAAGGATATTACAAACTCGGAACAATGAACGGCAAACCGCTGCCGAATAACTGGAACATATCACTTCTTAAGAAACTATTGATAAGGTATGACTTTCTCTTTTCTTTCATTTATATACATATTCGGAACTAACTCATTGCAGGAGTTTGACTTAAGAGATCGAGACCTCAGGTTTTAAAGTACGTGTTGAACTCTTTTTCCCTTATTCGGTTTTTATCCCAAATGGGTTTTTTCGGCAATGTTTTTAAAGAGGCAACAATTATGTGCTACCTGAGGATAATTCAACAGTATCCGAGGCTTCTTTTAAATCAACCTCGAATACTGGGGGGCAGCACCCTCGGATGTTATGTGTTCGAGAAATGTACCTCGTGTCAATGGATCTCGATAGGAAAAATATCATAATGGGCCAAACGGTCGAATGAACCATGTCCATATAGATTAGCCGAGTCCCGACGACAAAACATGTACGCATGTATAAATTATTCAAATAAGCATTATCGTTTCACACACATCTCGTGTTTTGAAGTAAATTCTCTACTACACAAATCACATGCTTATGATTCTTATCTGTCGTTCAAAACTAACACTTGTGAAAAATGGCTCAAGATCCAAGTAAAAGCATACTTCGAACACTCGGGGACTGCATACTTGAGCTATCTAAATTCCAAATCATAAGACCTCCAAGAGGCTCCCCTCGATATATAGGCCAAGGCCATCATACTCGGGGACGAGCATTTTGAGACATACCCAAAGGCTACGGCCATATTAAAGGCTATGGCCGAAATAACGCGGCTCGGAGACGTCCGACTTCCGCTACAAACAAAAGGCCTTCAATACTTCAAAAAATGGTTAAATAAGGCTACCCCGACAAAGAAAATAAAAAAGGCTTTGATAAATCAGCCCTGGAACACTTAAAAGGCTTCGATAATATCAGCCTTTCGAAAACAACTCAAGGGGTATCAAATTACCTTAACAAAAACACATTGAGGCACAAAAAAGAATAATGGGGTTCCGATCATCGGACCCTCAAAAATCCTAGTGGGTATAAAACACTTGTGCTAAGGCATAAAGAAATTTGACTAATTCTTTTATCTGAAAAGATGAAATAATAGCCATTTTTAGAGGCCGAATCGGCCAAAATTAAAGAGCCTAAGGGCCAAAACAATTAGAATTTGAGACCTCGTTCTCATCAATTCGTACCCAAGGGTTCCACTATTCTGAGCTTAAATAAAAGTCAGTTATAGCTCGAAGATTCAACAACAACCCTAAGGGATGTACTAATGTAAGACTTACCCATAACTTGATAAAAAACTAAGGGTTTTCTTTGTTCTAAAGTTCAAGACCCATTCAAAATTCATTATAAAGATAACACAATTATAGGCTCGATCAAGACACCCCCAAGATAAAGTCTCGAATAAATTTTTGAGCTCGGGGACATACCCTCGTATAAATGAAAAACTTGAGGGTTTACTTTGGCTGCGAACTGAAGTTAGTTAGATTACAGCAATGGGAATTTTCCAACATTTTCGATGAAGACAAAAATTATATCTAGACTTGAAAATACACGAAGGAATTCAGAGAAAAATTTGCTGTTATATATTGGATAATTTGTACAAGAA
The DNA here is from genome assembly GCA_005239505.1 of Nicotiana paniculata. Lineage (NCBI taxonomy): Eukaryota > Viridiplantae > Streptophyta > Magnoliopsida > Solanales > Solanaceae > Nicotiana > Nicotiana paniculata. Next base: position 31,797 of record ML352128.1, read on the forward strand.
TGCAAATCAAGGCCTTACACAAAAAAGATACAAAAAGAAGAAAATCCTAAAGGCCTAGTTCACCCCAGGAGCCATGTCCTCGGAAGCCACATCCTCGGGAGCCACATCTTTGGCGGCCTCAACCCCATCATCTTCACTCTCGAATCCACTAGCGGAATCCTTTTCATCGGAAAGCAAAGGTGCAGCCTCAACCTCCAAAGCTTGGCACTTTCAATGTCAGCTGAGAGGTCAAAGCCATGAGCATGCACTTCCTCGAGAGTCTCTCTCCGGGATTGTCGCCTAGCATGGGCGACAACACGTGACAACTTGGCTTTAACAACAACCGAGATCTCCTGCACCCAAGTGTTGGCAACCTCGGCATCAGCTCGATATGAGGCTACAAGCTCCTTTGAAATCAGTTGGGCCCGAATCGCATCCTTCTCTGAGGCAGAAAGCTCCATATGATGTCTCCATCCCAGAGTTTCGACCTCCTTCATTTTGGCCTCCTCTAAAAGGTGCTCCACCAGCTCGCCCTTCTGCTGAATCTTTAGAACCAAAGGATTAATTGCTAAAATAAAGTCATTAACAAATAATGAGCTCTCAATAAATTACGTTACCCTTCAATAAGTTCGGTCTAATCTCGATGAGCCCTTGTGAGTTCGGCTCGAAAGTTCATGATCTCCTCTTTCTTTTGAACGTAAAGGAGTTTGAGGCTATCTCTCTCCTCCATGAGCTTCTTAATCTCGACCTCGCATTGGGATAGATCAACCTAGATTTTGGAGATGCCTGGAGCACCATGTCATACGCACAAAGAAGAGAGTCAGGCTTGAAGAGATATAGATTAAACACAAGTGTAAATCCGAAGAAATAGAACATACTTGTTTCAGAAACCGCTGAGCCTCGTCGAATACGAACGATTCATCTGGTTCAGAACCATCGTCGACTTCGGTGAAGCAGTACCGAAATATGTCATTCTCTTCATGGGCCTGTCCCATGTCGGGAGTATCCATGGCCCGAGCATCTTGAAACTGCCCCTATGAGAATGAAGGTCCAAGCGGTGAGTCGCCAGTGTTGATTATCCTAAGTGAATCACTTGGGGCATTGTATTTTCTCTGAAGGGCCTCGGGGCTAGACCCTTCGGGCACACCCACTAGCTGATTATTACGGAAAGGGGCATAATCACCACCCGATTGCTTGGGGACTTTGCTCGGACCCTCCTCTGGAATGCCTCGGTCTGAGATGGAGCAGCCTTGAGCTCCACCAGCTCGACGCTCCTAGAACCCTCAGTATTTCCCCTCTTTCAAGTTACCAGCGGGCAACTATCATCTTCTCCCTCTTCATCCTCCTCTCGGAGTCGTTGAACTTCGTCGACACGAGGAGCAGAAGGCGCGGATTTTGATTTCCAAGATTTATTCTTCTTTGGCTTGGGTGTATCTGAAGGAGAAGCTCTTTTTCTTTTCCTCTCTTTGTTTGGCTTTGAAGCCTCCTCTTCCCCAGGCGTAGGTGCCCTCATGGCAACATTTTCATCGAGACCTACACATGAAGAAACCAAGTTAATAAGAATTACATTACGGGAAAAACCTCGATATACAAGCAAAAAAACTCACCATGGTTTTTATCCTCCTATCAACCTCTGGCCAAGTCATGCTAGAAATGTACGGCATGAGAAAAGGTGAAGACCAACTGTCGAACACAGCCCTAGAGTTCCGAAATTGCACCGGGGAACCAAGGGGAAGTTGCACCATGAAAAGAGAACCTGATTCGGAGAGGGAATAAAAAAAGTAATGTAGTAGAAGTACCAGTGTCGAAGTGTCACTTACGTTTCATGTTCCATTCCTCAGGGAAAGGCATTTTCTCATCCGGAATTAAATCGGAGGTCTTGATTCGGACGAATCGGCCCATCCATCCATGTTCCTTGTCTTCGTCAATACTTGAGAACAACGTCTTCTTGGCCCGACGCTGCAGCTTTATCAACTCACATCGATAAATATAAGGGCTGTGTAAACTTATTAGATGGTCGAGGGTGAAAGTCATTCCCTCGACCTTGCTAAAAAAGAACCTGATCAGGTTGACGATGCGCGAGAATGAGGGATTGATTTGGCCAAGGGTTACTCGATACTGGCGACAGAAATCAAGTATGATCAGGTCTGCGGGACCCAGTGTGAAAGGGTAGGTATACACACTCAAGTACTCTTTCATGTAGGTGGTGATGCCCTCATCAGGGGAAGGAACCACCACTTCCTTGTTTTCCCAATTGCATTCCTTCTTCACCCTTTCAAGACGCCTTCCAATATCGAGCAGATGTATCAGGACATAGGCTCACAGCGGCTCGGAAAAGAGGAGGGTCTCTCGACTTTGAAGTCGGAAGTTAGTTCAATTGGCCCCAGGATACACTCCTCGGTACGAGGATCCACCAGTATTTTATCACCGGCCGACCGGGAGGAGGAAGATGAAGTCTTCTCTTTTAGTGGCACAATATTGGAGGTTTTTGCCATTTGTATAAGCAGAGGAGGTTGAAAATAAGTATGAAATTGGTTGTTCCGATGAGAGCAACAACGGCGTAATAGACGGCAATGAAAAAAAGATGATAAGTATTAGAGAGTTAAGAGTTTTTAATCAAAGCAAAGTAAAGTTTGAATCCACCAAGGAGGTGATATTTATAGGCTTGCGGCGACGGTTCAGTGGAACTAGTGGCCGACCAATGACTGACATGCATTTTTGATTTTGGGGAACCGAACTGACAGAAAGTTTCGGTAACATCCACCGCTTATGTCATGTGGACGATGTCATGATCGAGAATGCAAGGGAATTGAGGCTCAAGTCATTTCTTATAATTTCATTCTAAGAAACGCCGGGACTATCTGTATACTGCTAAAATCGAGGATGTCTGATTTTATGGACTCGAGGGTGTGCCTCGAGATTAAACTCGTATTGAAGCAAGCTCGAGCTCAAAGATACAAAGACCGAAATCGGGCGTGACCAGTATCGATCAACGGAATAACGAGATATCAGCGATCGATCGTAGATCTCGGCGGGAATCTTAGATTGACAAAACCGCTAATGATTATCGACATCAATAATGGATTTTATTTCCGAAATTAGAGTTATACCTTATTTAGTGTACATATACTATATAAAGAGGAACCATGTCCATTTGTAAAGAGAGAGATACACTTACTGAAAAATAACAATACGCTGCTCTTTTACTTGCTCACAATTTACCACTGTCGTTATTGTTCTTACTGTTCTTAACACTTGATCTCGAACTTGTTTGTAATCGAGGTTGATAACTTGCAACGACACTGGTTTGATTTATCTTAATCGTTAAATTCATATTTTTTCTTCGTCATTTATCAATTGGTATTGAATCATATCACGTATCCTTATAACCACATTAAAAGTTTAATTGTTACTCGTATTTCGAGGTAAAAAGCATATATATATATATATATTACAACTAGGTTTGATATTACAAATTATGCAACTAAAAGCTCTGAGACAATAAATACTTACCTAAAAGGCTCCAGAGACACAATAATTACTTTCCTAATTATAAAGAAATTCCTTATAGTTCATGATAACTGAATTAAATGCATATCGAAACACAATATTTACTTTCCTAAAAAGCTCCAAGACAATTAGTTATATACCACCATGCTATATACTCCTTCCGTTTTAAGTTATCTGTCATGTTTCTCTTTTACACACCCATTATGAAATATTAATTAGGAGGAGGGTTGGACTCTTTCTCTCTCTCTCTCTCTCTCTCTATACAGACATACACACACACACACACACACACATATATATAACAACAACAATAACAAACCCAGTTTGATCCCAATAGGTGGAGTCTGGGGATGATAGTCTGTATGCAGACCTTAACCCTACCTAATGTAGGTAGAGATGATGTTTCCAATAGACCCTCGGCTCAGGAAAGACAAGAAGAAGAAAAGGAAATGAAGGAAGGAAGACATACGGAAGAGAAAATAAAAAAGGAGAAATAAAGAATAAGTAGTACCAAATAATAGCAACAGGGAATACAATACATGAGGCGAACAAAACCACATAACGTAATAAAAAATCTAAGAATATGAAGGGACATGCATGTTACTAAGACTATCAGTGAACAACTATAAACTACCTACTAACCTTCTACTGTAATCCTCGACCTCCACACCCTCCTTTCAAGGGTCATATCCTCAGTGAGATGAAGCAGCGCCATGTCATGCCTAATCACCTCTTCCCATTACTTCTTAGGCTTACCTTGACCTCTTCTCAAACTCTCCATGGCCAACCTCTAACACCTCGTAACAGGAGCATCAATACTTCTTCTCTTAACATGTCCGAACCATCGCAGCCTCGACTCCTATCTCTCCTGGTACACCCACAAATCCATCTCAACATCCTCATCTCTGCTACTCTCATCTTCTGCACGTGGGAGTTATTGACTGGCCAACGCTCGGCCCAAATAGTATAGCCGGTCAATCCACCACTCGATAAAACATCCCCTTAAGTCTCAGCGGAACATTCCTATCACACAAAACACCGGAACTGAGCATCAATTTCATCTATCCCGCTCCGATGCGATGCATGACATCTTCGTCAATCACCACCCACAGTCCTCACTCGAGTCTTAGCATCATCATACATATCCTTAATCACCCTAATGTACGCTATAGGGACACAACTATCCTCCAAACACCTCCGCAGGACCTCCCTCGAAACTTTATCGTATACTTTCTCAAGGTCAATAAACACCATATGAAAATTCTTCTTCCTCTCTCTGTACTGCTTCACTAATCTCCTTACCAGATGAATCGCTTCCTTAGTCGAACACCCCGACATGAATCCAAACTGATTCTTGGAAATAGACATGTACCTCCTCACCTTGTCCTCCACCACCCCCTACCAAACATTCATAGTGTGACTCAATAACTTGATACCCCTATAATTATTGCAATTTTGGATATGACCCTTGTTCTTGTAAAGAGGAACCATCGTACTCAACCTCCATTATTCGGGCATCTTTTTTTTTCTTAAAAATAACATTAACCATCCCAGTGAACCACTCCAAACCTGCCCGCCTCGCGCTCTTCCAGAATTCCACCAGGATTTCGTCTAGCCCTGTCGCTCTGCCCCTGCACATCTTACGCATCGCCCCTTCCACCTCCTCTATCGTAATCCACCTACAGTACCCAAAACTTTGTCGACTCTTGGAGTGATCCAACTCACCCAGCACAATGCATCTATACACCTCTTCATTTAACAGTTTATGGATGTATGTCTGCCATCTTCTCATAATGAGTGCCTCGTCCATTAACACTTTTCCATCCTCGTCCTTGATGAACTTGACTTGGTCTGAGTCGCACGCTTTTCTCTCCCTCACCTTGGCCAACTGGTACAACCTCTTGTCCTCGCCTTTTCCCTCGAGCTCCTCGTACAAACGATCAAACGCCGCGTTCTTATCTGTCGTAACTCCTAATTTCGCCTCTTTCTTTGCCTTTCTGTAACACTCCCGATAAGTCCTTTTTTCCTCCTCGTTTATACTCTCTACTAGATTCAAATAAGCATCTTTCTTAGCATCCACTTTACCTTGAACCTCTTCATTCCACCACCAGTCCTCTTTATGACCCCCCCCCCCTCCAGGAGAGCCCTTCGTGAACCCTAGGACCTCTCTAGCAGCTACCCTAATGCAATCCTCAGTCGTGAACCATATACTAGACGCGTCCCACTACTCATTTAGGCCCTCATAACCAACAACTTCTCCCCTAATTCCTGAGCTTTGTCCTTGATCAAGTTACCCCACTTGATCTTAGGTTGTATATATATATATATATATATATATTGTTTGGGGTAGAATTGTAAGTGACTTTTCTGCTAGCAGAAAAGCTCTTCGCTATTATGTATGACGTTATATATTATTCCTTTAGCCAAAAAATTCATGTATCGTTAGTCTCGTACTTGATGTAATATTTGATCATAAAAGTTTTATAGGACCTATGAGTTTTTGTATAATTAAAATGGACGGTACAATTTTACTAATCAAATTTAGGTATATTAATGGTAAATAGTTGGCTGAGAGAATCTCAAGAAAGGTATATAAGGATACCCTTTAGGTGAGAGAATTTCAACAGAGACATATTATGGATTTAAAAGTTACGTTGTAGACTTTAAAATAAGTTGTATGTATATATTTTCTAAAAGTAATTATAATTTATCAAATAAGTTTTAAATGAATTGCATTCCGCATAAATTCCTCTATTTTCTCACTGGAAAAAGTTCCTTATAAAGGTTATGTATATTAAGTATTAATTCAGATCATGATATTGCTTAGGGTCAATTTTTTTGGTGGAGTACTTTATCAGATTTTTCCTCAGAAGGGTAGTCACTCATATCAGAATAATTATTGGACGGGATTTGCTGAATTAGGTGACCATATCTAAAAGTTTAAGTTATTAAGGACAATATATTTTTTTAATTTATTAATTATATTGTGTCAGCATGTTCCTTCTTTCATGGATTAAACACAAAATGTCACGACCCAGAATTCGCAGCCTCGAGACCGTGATGACATCTAACATCTAATTGCTAGGCAAGCCGATGTTATAAAATTATTTAACCAGTCTTTAACAATTATTACAAAGTGATGATAAAAAATGATTAATAAACTCATAATTTAACAAAGTGGTAGTATAAATAATGCGATGCTAACTACTCCCAGAAATCCGAAGTCACAAGTACACGAGCAACTAAAATGCTACATATATGGTCTGAAACAAAGTATGACTGTTTGAAACTAAATAAACGGTAAGCTGGATAAAGAGGGGACTTCAGGGCTGCGGACACTATGCAACTATACCTCACGTCTCCAATGCAGCTTAATCCAAGCAGACACACCACTAGACGTCGTTGGGACCAACACCAGTTTTTGCGCACGAAGTGTAAAAGTTTAGCATGAGTACAACCGACCCAATATACTCCGTAGATGTCGAGCTTAAACCCGATGAGATAGTGACGAGGCTATGACCAGATACCTACGTAAATATTTAACATATATAAAGATAAAGCAACAAAATAATAAGTGAGACAATTAAATATTAACTGGGAGGGGACGTGTAGAATGGGGAGTAGGATAAGAATGACAAGTACTAACTCACCGAATAACCTTTTTTCGAAAAATAATAATAATGCAACCAATTAAATCATCAATCTGGAAACCAAGAAAGCAATAAAGTCAACAAAGGCACGGCATCACCCTTCATGATTTTACTCTCATCCTCATTACATAATATCGTAAATGAAATGGCACGACATCACACTTCTTACTTTTACTCTCTACCTCACATGATGTGATAAATGATAATAAGCAATCAAATGCATGGCATCACCTTCATGCTTTAACCCTCACAATCTCTCAAATTAATGATATCGTATGCAAATAAGGTACGGCAACACCCTTTGTGCTTTTCGCTCTTCCTCACCAACCAACAACATTAATCCAAAATAGCAAAACAAGGCTGGAAGCTATTTCACCTCAAATTTAGTAAAATGATAGTTTATCTCAACTTCAAAAATTCGGACAACTACAAAATAATAAATAGATAAGAAGGTGAACAGTTAAGGAAGTAATAATCTAACTACGACATGGACAACATAGTCAAGAAAACAACATGGTACAATAAAATGATTTTCAGCCGCATGCTTTAACCCAATAACAATGTATATATCTCGTCACCTTACAGATACGTCGTTCCCACACATAATCCACATAGAAAATATACCAAAATGTCCTAATACCTCAACTCAAAGTTAACCACGACACTTACCTCACTCCGCAACCAAATCAATGCTAAACTACGGCTTTTTCTTTAGAATTAGCCTCCAAACCAATAAAATCTAGCCAGATATAGTTCAAATAATTCAGAACAGGCTTTAGAAACTACCCATGAGCGAAAAATATTCGATCTGTAAAGAGTTTGGAAAAAGTAAACAAAAGTCATCTCCGGAACCACTTGGTCAAAACTCGAGATTCGTACCTCAATTACCCATTCACTGACGAGCCCAATTATGTATATTTGTCCTCAATTTAAGGTTTAAATCTTATTCTTACAAAGTTTTCAGTTTCTACCAAAATGCTAATTTCTGCGGTAAACAATCCTAGATTAGAGGTTAAAATCAATGGGTGTTTATGGAAATATAACACAAGAAGTTAAAATTTACTAACCAGTGAATTAGGGATGAGAAACCTCTTTAAAATCGCCTCTAGGTCGAGCTCTAACTTCAGAATGGTGAAAAATTATTCAAATCTTGACTTTCAGCTATTTTAATACCTGGGTGTCAGGTGTTCTTCGCGTTCCTGAAGCATCTGACACGTTCGCAAAGAGCAACAGCCAAATGTCCTTCACTTTCGCGAAGGAATAACCCCTCGTGCCTTTGCGTTCGCGAACCAGGGTCTGCATTCGCGAAAAGGAACCGCCTGACCTGCCCCCAGATCCTACAAAGCTATGAGTCCGCGAGAAGCCTCTCGTGTTCGCTAAGGGTAAACCTCCCTCTACTTCGCGTTCGGTACGAGCTCCTCGAGTTCGTGAAGATTAACCAGACCCTAGCCTAAATTTTCCCTTCCCGATCGCGAAGCATAATGCACCATACACAATAAGCTGTTGAAAACCAGCAACCTCTTAAGTCTAAAATGGCATGTAGCCTACCCGACACTCACCCGAGCCCTTCAGGCTCAAACAAAATACCCACACAAGTGTAACAACATCATACGAACTTTCTCGCACGATCAAAACACCTACATAACACCTAGAAGTACGAATCTGACATCAAAACACATGACATTTTATAGAAAACTCAAGAACCTCTAGAATAACAACTTATCCTCTCAATCAAACTCCGAATTGCACCAAATTTTGAAGACAAGTTTCAAAGAGGAAAAACTACCTATACCAAGTCTCAAATCAAACTTCGAATCCGATAGTCATAAAGTCAAGCTACAGCCAAACCGAGGAAGTTTCCAAACATTCAAATTGCTAACATTCGAAAAAACAAGTCAAATCAACCTAGGGACCTCCGAATTAAATTCCAAGCATACGTCCAAGTCCAATATCACAATAAGACCTACCAAATTGTCAAAACTTCGATTCGGGGTCATTTACGTAAAATGTTGACCGTAGTCAATTCAAGTTATTTTAAAAGCCAAAAATCATATTTTCTTTAAAATTTCACGTAAAATCTTTCTGGATAAAATCCGGACTGTGCACGCAAATAAAAAAATCAAATGAAGCTAATAGGATCTCGGAACATGGAAGTAAGTACTAGTACTCAAAATGACCTATCGGGTCGTCACGACGTTCACCACCTCAAAAAGAAACATTTGTGAATCTATTTCCCTTCCGTCCACACATGCGCTTCCTATATTCCTTCTCCCTTTTCACACTTGTGCTCGCCTAGCCGCTTCTACGGCTCCGCACCTGCGGCCAATCCATCCGCAGGTGTGATGACACCAGACATGAATCACTTCAACATATCTCCCAAGTCAAAATTTTATCCGTTAACCATCTGAAATCCACCCAAGGCCTTTGGGACCTCAACTAAATAAACCAGCAAGTCCTAAAACACGATACAGACTTAGTCAAGGCCTCAAATCACATCAAACAACATCAAAACCATGAATTGCACCCCAATTCAAGCCTATTGAAACTAATGAGTCTCTAACTTCTACAATCGATGTTGAAACCTATCAAATCAACTCTGATTGACCTCAAGTTTTGCACACAAGTCAGAAATGACACAACAGATCTACTCCAACTTCTGCAACAAAAATCCGAACTCGGTAACCATAAAGTTCTCCCGATCAAACTTCTCAATTCTTCAAACTTCAACTTTTCCAACTTTCACCAATTTAAGCCAAAATCATCTACGGACCTCCAAGTTAATAACCGGACACGCTCCTGAGTGCAAAATCACTTTACAGAGCTATTAGAGTCATCAAAACTCAATTTCGGGTTCATTTATTCATAAACCAACATCCGGTCAACTCTTTCAACTTAGGCTTCCAAGCTTGGGACTAAGTGTCCCAACTCATTCCGAAACATCGCCAGAACCAAACCGACTGATAAGTTGGTATTTTATCATCTTATCTCCTCTTAATGCTTAATATTTTGTGTAATTTTATTGAGAAACAAAGAAATTTATTGATGTTTGTGTGTATATTTCCGGTGTCAAATGATTTAGAGATGATTGTGAAGAAATCATGTGAAAACAAGTCAAAAAGGAGCTAAAATGGAAAATAGAGGTCTGCCCAGTTTTTACACTATGCGATCGCGAATTATTATATGTGATCGCATAAGTCCAAGAACTAATACTATGCGATCGTGGATGGGCAGTGCAAACACATAAGGGAGAGAGAGGTTGGTCAGTGACTGGACAAATGGCCTATGAGAACGCACAGGACTGTATGTGATCGCATACTTTTGGGAAACAATTTAGTGCGAACGCGGGCCCTCTATTGCAAGCGCATAGGGTAGTTTTTGGGAAAATGCTGGGCAGTTTTGGAATTTCATATTTTTATCCCCAAACCATTTTTATACATGACCTAGCAGATATTTTTCAGTATCTTGGGAACTGTTTATCATATTTTGAGTCTTGAAGACAAGAGAGAACAAGTTTTGAAGCTGGGGTTTACACACACACTTGGTTTGAAGATTTCAAGCTTGTGGTTAAGGATTTCTTACCCATTTATGTTTATTTCTTCATTTCCTTGGTTTTTATTGAATATTTAAGTGTGTATTATTTATTTCCAACACTTAATTTTGTTTATGGAAATATTCATCTTTAAAGTGTGGATTAAATACCTTGTTGTGCTTATGTATTGAATGATTTTTCAACTTTTATGAAGTAAGTTATTGTTTATTTAATTATTCTTGTTCTTTGATGTTTCCAAATGGATTAGCTAACCCTAGGACTCGCCCATTAACTCCGAATTAATTTTGAAAAAGATAATTTGGGGTTGGGAAAGATTAATTAACAAGCACTTGAGGTTTTAACCCTCATTTTGATAGATTCTACCTAGGAATAGGATTGAACTACTTGTAGCCATATCCAGATGTGCTTAATCTCTTAATTGGGGTTAGGAATAATTCAATTAGGAAGTCTTGTTAGTCTTTGGAAAAAGCTAATTATGAATTATTATCCGTGGCTAATTAATATGAACTCGCTCATAATTGTAAAATCGTAAAATACATTGGATCGTTACTTGAGTGTAATTCCCGATGCATCCATACTTGTAACAATTGATCATTTTACTTGATTTATAGGTTATTTTATATTTTTGCATTTAGATATAAACATTTTTACAACCAAAATCTAAGTGTTTGGCATTGCATGATAAGTGATAATTCTCTTACATTCCTAATCGCATACATATTGTTCTCTGTGGGATTCGACCCCAACATAGTTGGGTTATTATATTTGACAATCGACCGCTTACACTATCTTAAGGTGTAATTTGAGCGTATCACCGACCACCCCGAAAAGTCACATAACAAAAAATAAGCACATAATAAGAAATAATTGGAGGAACAAGGTTATAACACTCAAAACGACTGGTCGGGTCGTTACCGATGTCTAGTTACTAGGCGTAATGGTAAAAATATTAATCTACACATAGAAAAATATGGTCAAGTAAGTTGCAGCACAAAACCCATAATTTATTTATGAGGGTGTTCCGTCCTCTTTTGACAAGATGAAGAGGAGAGTTATTCTTGATGCACTCAAGTATTAGTTTACTCATAGTATTATTGGTTCCTTTTATACAGAAGTTACTACCCTAATTTTGTCAACCTAGAATATTGAGTCTTGAGGCAGGACATACATACTACTTTGAGCAAGCTTTCATCAGAGGTTGTGTTTACCTTGAAAATAGTAATTACAATTACACTAGATTATGTGGTTCTAAAAATATGTGATCTATTTTAATACCAGTTGTTTAGGTAGTAGATGCTGAGTAGGAAGCGAGAAAAATAAAATAAGAGCGAAAAGAACTAGATTACTCAAACCAGGTATCGAAAAGGCCAGTCTCGAGGGTAGTCGGATAGGCCTCGAGGTCGAGCTTTAGAAGCTTGATTAGGGTCTATCGATAACAATGAAACAATGTTGGAGGCCTTAAGAATGGCCTATTTGTGATCAGTAACAAATAATAAATGGAGAATAATTCAAGAACACAATAAATGAGAAACAATAATTTAATGAAGCAATTGTAGAGAGTGTTTTTATTAGAGAGCAGAGGATGTTCTTGTTCTTTTATGGAATATCATACAATGTAACAAGGGTCCCCTTTATATATGAAGGGGAATCCCAACATAGTACGTGCATAATTAATGTAAAGAGATATGGCTGGTATAACCATTTAATGCCACGGTACAAGCTTGTACTATCTTGTGTACTTTGTCAGCTTTAACCACGTGCCCCTTGTGGATTTCTCGCATTTTAATATCGACCCTTGATTTGAACTGCCTCGAGGTTGAGGACCCTCGATGTGCCCCTCGATGCCGAGCTCGAGCCTTCGAACCTTCATTTTCATCGAAGTGGTCATGAAATCGGGCTCTCCGATTTTAGCCATATATATATATATATATATATATATATATATATATATATAGTCCCCGCATTTCTTAGAATGAAGAGATAAGAAATGGTTTCGACCTTTCGCCCCTTCGAAACTCCTAGTATGACATCAGTCCCTTCAGAGCATTAAATGATGTGACATGAAAAGATGTGCAGAGGTCGCTGTCAACACAATTCTCGAGAAGCCCATGAACTGTCACAAGTTCGACTTCCCCGCTTTAAGCTTTGCCAAAGGGCCCATATAAATATTACAATCACTTGCATTTTCATAGTTTTGCATCTTCTTCTTCAAACCTTCAGATTTTAACTAAGTGTTCTCTCTTCTTATCTTTTGCCTGCTCACGTTTTTCCCATTTTCTCACTTCAAAACTCGATAGTTACCATGGGAAAGACTTCCAACACGATTCCACAAAAGGAAGGGGATGCTTATACCTCATGACCATCTAAGGACAAATCAAAAACCTCTCCTACCATCGAACAATGCATTCCTGGCCCTTTCGACACCATTTTTGACTTTACAACAGAAAAACCCCCTACTACACCGGGCCGATGTGAGCCCATGTCCCAATACATAAGTGTAATATCAGATATTTAGAGGGTGAAACTTGACTGCCACTGGGGGAGGCAGCCCGATTATAGATCCCTACGGCCGATGAAAGCATAGTCACACAGAAGGCTGGCTTTATCAATGTATATACATACCCCTTCACATTAGGCCCCGTCGATTCTTCTTCTCCACCGGTTGACCCGGTGATTCTTGATTTTTGCCACTAATACCGAGTGACACTCAGTCAGATCTATCCTTCTTTTTGGAGGATTGTATATATGTTTCATCATATTACCAACATGGTCGAGGGAATGACCTTCGCTCTTGACCATTTGATAAGATTATATAGCCCCCGACTCTTCTATGGGTGCCTTATTAAATTAGACCGTCGATCCACCAAGGCGTTCGTCACCTGTATTGATGAGGATAGAGATCGGGGATGTATGAGCCGATTCATCAGAATCAGAACCTCAGACATCATCCTTGTTGACAGAATGCCATTCCCGGAGGAGTGGAATATGAAACGTAAGTACCTTTGAGTCAGATGCTTTCGCTATTTCTTTCTCTTTCGATTCATTTTCTTATAATAGTGCAGCCACTATTTGGTTTCCCGGTGCGGTTCAGGACCATCCGGGGTGGATTAAATTTTTAGACTCCGCTTTCCCTTACAACAAACGCGTATGGCGTGAGCTGGCCAAAACACAATGGCAGGCCAAGAACCATGGTACATTCTTGTTGCTACTGCTTTTACATTCTTTGTGAGAATTTTTGATGATGATGCTTTTTGACATAATATACTTGTTTAGGCCTTGGTGAAGGCGTGTTGATGAGGCCACTCCCACTTGGTGAGGAAAAGGCCCTGAAGGCCACCAAAGATAAGAAAAGGAAGAAAGAGGCCCCGACGGGGTCTCCAAAACCAAAAAGTCCAAAGACTCAGAGGCCTAAGACCGATGTCACGGTCTTGTCTTCGACGGCCGCTAAGAGTCTACAGGCCGAGAAGGAGAGTGACGATTCCTGCCCTTTGGTACAAAGGGAAAGCGAAGCGCTGAGGCTTCGGGGGCTGTTGAGCGGTCACCTACTGAGCTTGAGGCGGCCGAAGCGGACCTTCCGTTTGTAGAGGAGACCCTCGAGGAGGGTTTGGGTGCAGTACCTGATACTCTCATCGGACATAGATTAGTTCATGCTGAGGAGCTCGGGGGGCTCGCTACTGGAGCTTTCTGAGGTAGGGAAGAAACCTCGATGGAGGCCGACATCGCTGGTGGACTTCATTTGGGCCAGTCATTCTCTCTAGGGGAGATACAGGATGCTCAAGTTAGGGGTGTTCCCGGTCCAGAGACCTCTCATGGAGAGGATGACACATTCAGAGACTACTTCAAGGGGATAGACGAGGAGACCGATGTTGATGGTCCAGTTTCCCTCGAGGAAGCTGACAAGCTCCAAAAGCAGGTGACATTTGAGAACAATATACTTATTCTATGATCTTCTATTCTTGTTTTCTGATTTCCCTTCTGTGTTGCAGGTCAAGAAGCTATATGACCAGGCTTTCTCCAAGTTGCAAGATGAGTTGACTCATCATAGAGAGGAGCTTGAGAAGCTTATGGAGATGTCGGTCGAGCTCGAGGCTTTGTGCGCTCAAAGGGAGGAGGAACTGACCGACCTTCGGGTAAGCTTAGAGAGAGCACCTTGGGAGAGGGCCGATTTCTCCGAGCAGGTATGTTAGTACCCACATTCTCACCTTTTAGTTGTAAAGATTGGTATTGATTTACTCACTTTCTACTTTTCAGATTATGCAGAAGACTGCCCTGTTGGAGCGGCTTCGAGAGGAGGTTGCGGCCAAGGACGCCGAAGTCATGGAGCTGGCTCGGCTGAATGATGCCGCGGCTTCGGAGAGGGAGATGCTTCAGGGGAAGCTATCGTCGGCCCAATATCTTCTCTGAGGTGCCTAGGAGGAGGTTGTTGCACTATCTGTGGCCAAGGTCGAGGCCAGTGAATATGTTTCCTCGAACAAGAGGGATGTCGCTGCTGCAATGACCGGGCAAGGGAGATATATGATAAGGCCGAGTTGAAGCTGACTCGGGCAGTTACATATGCTCATGCACAAGCCGAGAGGCAAGCCCTCGAGGAATTGAGTGCCAAAGGTGTCGATCTCTCTGCCGAGATCGAAGAGGCCAGGACCCTGGAGGAGGAATTGACAATGCTGAGTACATCGGACGAGGGCTGTGAAAGCGGTTCGGACTGCGGCGGAGACGTAAAGTAGTTTTTCCTCCTTTTTGCTTTTTCCTTTCTTTTGTATATGGGACCATTCGGGGAAACTTTTATAAAGAACACCTCTGTAAATATATGTTTTTGAAATTGAACATCTTTTGTGTCGTATTTTGCATAAACTTAGTTCCGTAACCTTTTCCCCACAATATGAATTTTATGCGTCGATTCTTCATTTCCTCGAGACTCGAACTTGCAATAGGTGATCCCCTCGAGACCAGGCACCTTCTCGAGGATAGGTCGGCATACGAGCTTTTATTCCTCGACCACCTTATGACGGTATCATTCATGTGACATGATCGTGAAGTGACCGAGATGGGCCCACCGGTACACTTCCCCAAATGCTATGATGACTTGTCATAAATTGAATGGTCTTTAAAGAAGTTGGTTAGCCACCTTTCGTTCTACAAATATTCTTTCTTCTCCTTCATTCTAACTCTTGCACATTTGCAAAAACCTTAGCTTTTCTTTCAACTTTCTCACTCCTTTTTCATCTTTGAGAAAACGGCTTCCGCTCCTTCCTTTTTTTATGGATGTTGTGCCCGAATCTATTCACCAGGAAGAGGGAAATTCTTTCTCTGCCCCTAGCCTGGCCGATGGTACGCCGCCAGCGTATGGTGAGCTGACCTCATACTACTTCGTTCCAAAAAAGGACTTTGCTTTAGAGAAACCCTTCAATGACCCAAGCCATCGAGAGCATGACTCGAGGTTCGTTCGGTCAATAGAAGAAAAATACCTCAAGGTTGTGAGGAGAGACTGTGGCTGAGGGGAAAATGTGGTGCTGTAGATACCCTCTCGAGAAGAGAATGTCATGACTCGTGTAGAGGGATTCTTGACCATGTACAGGTACCCGTTTACATTATACCCCTGCAACTGACTTGTGCTCGAGTTCTGTATAAGGTACCGAGTCACCCTGGCACAGATTCATCTGTCCTTTTAGCGGATAGTGTTGATGATGAGGTATTTTACTTAAAAGGTTGAGCTTGAATTTTCCCTCAGCCACCTCACTAGGCAATATCGGCCTCAGCATTGTTGAGGCCTGATTGCGTTACGACGTCGGTCCACGAGGCCTTTTACTGCCAGAGATGACGAGGATTGAAATGAGGGATGGATGAGTCAGTTTGTTTGGGTGAGGACCGTCGACATCATTCCAGCGGAGTTCCTACCTTCTCCTGAAAAATGGAACTTCAAACGTAAGCACCACGTCACGCCATAGTGTCTTTTGTTCTTATCAACTTATAAGGGTTTTCTTTTTCTCTTTTTCAGCGGTCCCGTGGATGCCCGGGGAGGTCCACGATCTTTCAAACTGGACTCAGAAGGTTTCAGCTTCCTCGACATATGACGAGCGCAAGTGGCGTGATCTCTCCAGGGATAGATAGGAAGCAAAGCACCACAGTATGAGTCATGTGGTATCCCTTTTGATGAATGTTTGATTTTCTGTATACTAACTCTGATGCCAGAGATGTTGGTGGGTTTTCCAAAATGAGGTCGTGCCCCTTCAAGGAGAGGGAAGAGGACAATAATCGAAAAAGATCATCTATAGATGAGGAAATTCTCGATTAGGCAGGGCCTTGTTTGAGGAATAAAGGAGATTCCGTTGCTAAGGAGAGCTTTATAAACGTCGGCCATTCTATGAACTTCAGCTCCCCTGGCGACGATGATTCTTTGTCTACGGCTCGGGCCGGGTGCCCTTCCGAGGTTGCCAGTTCTGCTAGGCCTGGGACCTCTAATTTCAAAGAAGAGGTTCCCCGAGAGAGAAAAAGCAAAAGTCCTCCACCATCTTATGCCTCTCCCCTCGAAGGTACTTAGAGGGATGCTCGGGACCAGGGGCCTCCCGAGCCAATTGAGATTTCGAGTGCGCATACCCCTATTATGAGCGGTTTAGTTGGGGCCGACGGGGTCAAGCCGGTAGATGCATGTTCAACTTTTAAGGAGGCCCAACGACTCTATTCCGAGGTGAGTTCTGATCGGCCATGCTGGCTTTTTAGCTATGAATCTTCATTCTGTGAACTGAAGTTTTTCTTTTGCAGGTCTTTGACAAACTCAAGGCCGAACTGCTTCGTTGTGAGGCCTGATTGTGGGAAGCTTTGGGTAAGTAAAGATCTCTGAAGCTTCTTTGCAATGAGAAGAAAAAGAGTAGATACATATTCAAGTGGAGATGAATCGGAGCCGGATCTCTGAAGGCAAACTCAAGCGTCAGGTAGTACTTACCCTGAAGGGGTATGTGCCTCTTTTCTCGCTTTTGGGAACTAACTCTTTGGTGCTTCAGTTGCAGGAAAAAATATAAGCGTTAGAGTGCTTTTGGAGCGAGGTCGGTCAAGTTAGGTCCGAATGCCAAGCGTTGAAAGCGCAGGTAGGTGTGCATGTTGCGGCCCAAACGAATGCTTTGGCCAAGGATGCTGCCCTTGATATACAACTTCACAATGCCCGGGAAGATAGCTCAATTCAGTCGAGCAGGATTTTCAAGCTCGAGGCTGATCTTCTAAATACGAAGGCAGAGGTTTTGGAAACTCGGGCCGAAGCTGAGGTAGCTCGAGCGAAGGCCGATAAGAAGGTGGCCATTTACTTGAAAGACGTTGTCGATGTACGGGCTGAGCTGAGAGGGCCTTTCAACAAAGAGAGGAGGGGAAATGAGTATGCTCGATGCAGGTCCCCGAGGGAGACCCTCGAGGAGATACATGCTAGGGGCTTTGACCTCTCGGAAGAGATAAAGCAGGCCGAGGCGGAAAACATCGACGCCAAGTTTTTTCTTTCTTCTTGAGCGGATGGTGATGCCTGAAGGCCGCCGTGGGAGCTGGTCCTAAGGCCCTTTGAGGGAGCTGGTCCCGAGAGTAGATTAGATTTTCTGCTTTGTTTTTTGCATAAGACTCCTGTGGGAACATTGTAAATATGTATTTGTAATACACACATATATATAGATATGGAATATTCTTTGATTTTATTTTCCCGTTGGTAGTTAGCCCGACGAATTGGAATTTGAGATGAAACCCTTGGGGTTATAAATTGGCCCTGAGGCTCTTTAAGCTGGTGACTCGGTCTCTTATGGTTTAGGCCGGTACGACCTTCTTTGTAGCTGGCGACTTTGGCCCTTACGCTTTTTTTTCTCCTTGAGGCACTTTAGTTAACCTATCGGGCTTAATTTCCGAGTCATTTTTTGACTCGAGCTCAACGGCCCTCAGGTTTTCAAATTGGCTCTGAGGCGCTTTGTGTCGGTATGACCTGTAGCTGGCAACTTGGGCTCTTACACTTATCGTCGATACGACTAGCTGGCGACTCAGGCTGTTACGCTTTAGGTCGGTACAACCTTTAATGTAGCGAGCGACTTGGGTTCTTACTCTTTTTTAGCCTTGAGGCGCTTTAGTTAACGCTATCGGACTTAGCCTCTGAGTCGGGTTTTGACTCGAGCTCAATGGCCCTCGGCTTTTTAAATTTGCCCTGAGAAGCTTTTTGTCGGTACGACCTGTAGCTGTGGACTTGGGCTCTTATACGTAAGGTCGATACGGCTAGCTGGCGACTTGGGCTCTTACGCTTTCTTGGACCTGATGCGCTTTAGTTAATCTTATTGGGCTTAGTATCCGAGTCGGGTTTCGACTCGAGCTCAACGGCCCTCTGGTTTTAAAATTGACCCTGAGGCGCTTTGTGTCAGTATGACCTGTAGTTGGCGACTTGGGCTCTTACGCGTAAGGTTGATACGACTAGCTGGCGACTTGGGCTCTTATGCTTTCTTGGCCTTGGCGCGCTTTAGTTAACCGTATCGTGCTTAGTATCCGAGTCGGGTTTCCACTAGATCTCTACGGCCCTAAGGTTTTCAAATTGGCCCTGAGGCACTTTGTGTCGGTATGACCTGTAGCCGGTGACTTCGGCTCTTACGCGCAAGGTCGATACGACTAGATGGCGACTTGGGCTCTTATGCTTTAGGTTGGTACAACCTTTAATGTAGCGGGTGACTTGGGCTCTTCCTTTTTAGGTTGGCACAACCTTTAACCGGTTCTTTTCGAAGTTTTTTGAAGTAATTGGAGGCCTGTGATTTTATGGCAACAGTCAAACGCCTCCGAGTTGCATTAGTTTGGCCGGTGCCTTATGACGGTGATCATTGTATTTGGTCGTAGTCTTTTAGTCCCCGATTGAGATACCTATGGCGTCAATATCGAGGGTATGCCTTTTGGGTCTTACAAGTTCGATATATAGCCTTGACTTTGATATGGGGTTTATGCCTATTTTAAGGTCTTAAAATTTTTTACATGCCTTGCTTGAGGTCTTACAATTTTGATTTTGCCGCATGCAGGGCTTACGAGTTCGAAGTTCCCGGCCCTGAGGTCTTACGGCTTCGGATTTGATAACCTGATGAGCCGACTGTCGGGGAAAGTCCCCGAGTCGGAATTGATGTTTCCTCGAGGAGGGCTTATGCTGTTGATGTTGCCTCGTGGAGGGCTTATGAGTTAGAAGCTTTCTGTCCGGAGGTCTTATGTATTTGAGTTTTATAGCTTGATGAACCGACTTTTGGGGACAGTCCCCGTGTCGGAATTGATGTTGCTTCGAGGAGGTCTTATGAGCTCGAAGTTACCTGCCCTGAAGTCTTACAGCTTCGAGTTTTGGCGACTCGGTGGAGTGACTGTCGAGGACAGTTCCTATGTGCTTGCTAAATTTTTGGCCCTGGGGCTGTCTCTTGTGAAAATGAAAAACTTCTTTGATGCGCAAAATGTTTTGATAGAAGGTACTTCTCTGATTACTTGGTACAAGTATACATGTTTTTTCCATCGAGGGTTCGATAATTCTATGCGGACACGGTTCATTCGTCCGTTTGATTAGATACATCATTCTCCTCTCGAGACCCTCTTTGGCATATTTCAGTGATCTCATAAGGGAAACCCCTCAGTATTCAAGGTTGATCGAAGAGAATCCTTGAATACTTGGTGAGTTCTACTTAGGTAGCACATGGATGTTTCCTCGTAAAAAACCTCGCCGGTATAACCCTTTTGGGATAAAATCCGGCGTGAGGGAAAAAAAGTGCAACGCATGCTTTAAAACCTAAGGCCTTCGAGCTGCGGGGTGCTTCGACTCCTTTCAACCGAACACCTGCATTCAGGTTAGCGTAACGTGTGAAATAAAAAGGGACAGGGTTGTAACTTTGTTGTGATGGCGCTCGAGCCTTGATACGCTTTGGTTATCAGTTCTAAGGACGCATCACGGTCCTTTGTTTGTTCCTACGAGGATGTAGTTTGTGATTGTTACTTGGATGTTTTCTTGTTTTTTGGCTCCTTCAATATAGAAGGTGTTGGTGCCACATCGTGCTGCGAACGTTTATTTTTCTTCGTGTTGCTCTCCGTATACTACTTTTACTCCATCCTTCGTAGGGAATTTCATCATTTGGTGAAGGGTTGATGGTACGGCCCTCATATTGTGTATCATGGCCTTCCACGCAATGTGTTGTACCTCATGTCACCTTCGATGACATAAACGTGGTATCCTGAATTGTTCCGGCCATTGACCGGGAGGGTAATTTCCCTTTTCGTTGTTTCGCTTGCCATGTTGAACCCATTGAAGACTCGAGAGGCGGCTATGATCTGGTCGAGCAACCCGAGTTTCTCTACCACCTCGACCGAATTATGTTGTCCGAGCTACCTGGATCCACGAGCACACGTTTAACTTGAAATTTATTGAAAAGAAAAGAAATTACTAGTGCGTCATTGTGAGGTTGAGACAAGGTCTCGATGTCCTCTTTGCTTAACGAAAGGGCGTCTTCAGGTATGTAGCTCCGAGTTCGCTTATCCCTGGTGACGGATATTTTCGTTTGCTTTAAAATGGGTCCCTGAGGGACGTCGACTACACCAATAATCATGTGGATGACGTTTCATGGTTCTGTTTCATTTCTCTTGTTTTTCTCTATTTCCCGAAATTGATTTTTAGCTCGGTCGCAAAGGAATTCTCGAAGGTACCGTTTGCTGATTAGTCGAGCCACCTCTTCTCGAAGCTTTCTGCAATCTTCGGTCCTATGACCGTGGGTATCGTGGTATTCACATATCAAGCTAGGGTTCCTTTGTGAGGGATCCGATAGCACCGGTCTTGGCCACTTGTTGTCCCTGATCTTGCTAATGGCCGATACGATGTCAGAAACATCGATGTTGAAGTTGTACTCAGATAGCCGGGGTGCCTCTACCAGCCCTGTATGCCTGTTAAACCCTACTTTGCTCACGAGTCCCCAAGGATTCTGTCCTTGGTCTATCATTTGGTCATTTCGAGTCCTTTGCTCTCTTTCTGGAAGCCTCGATTACTTTGCTAGGACTCTTCTAGAATACACCGAGCTCTAGGGGGCTTCCAATTGGTCGTCCTCAACCCTGATCTCGACTTGTACCTATTGTGCACGTCTGCCCAAACTATGGCGGGGTACTCGATCAAATTCTTCTCCAGCTGTTTTGATGCTGTTTAGCTTCTCTCATTTAAGCCCTTAGTGAAATCTTTTACCGCCCAATCGTCGGATACCGGTGATAATTCCATTCGTTCCAATTGAAAGCAGGACACGAACTCCCTTAACATCTAACTTTCCCTTTGCTTAATTTTTAAAACAACATACTTTCTTGTAGCGACCTTTATGGCACCAGAATGTGCTTTCACAAAGGAGTCTGCCATCATGGAAAATGAATCTATCGAGTTTGGGCGGTAGGTTATGATACCACATCATGGCCCCTTTAGATAGTGTTTCTCCAAATTTTTTCAATAGAACAGATTCAATCTCCTCGTCCATCAGGTTGTTACTTTCCACAACACAGGTGTAGGCAGTGATGTGCTCGTTGGGGTCCGAATTACGTTGTACATCGGGAGATCGGGCATTCTGAATTTCTTCGGGATAGGAATCGGAGCTGCCCTTGACGGAAATGGCTTTTGCATGAACTTTTTTGAATCTACACCCTTCAGAACCAGGGGTGCGCCTGTGATCTGATCGACTATTGAGTTGTAGGTCTCCATTTTTTTGTCGTTAGCTTATATCTTCTTTTCTCTTGATTCAATCCTCTTTGCAAGGTCTTCGAGCATTTTCATAATGGTGGGGTCGGCTGTTGACCCATTATTGCTCGATCTTTCTGGTGCCTATTGAACTCGATGAGCCGTTTCTAGTGGTGCTGTGCTCGGGGTTCTCTGATGGCTTTGTAGTTGAGCAATAGCCACTTGTTGTGCCTGCAACATTTAAAAAATAACATGAAGGCTAACTTCCTTTTTCCTTTGAGTACGGGTTCCCTGCGCTTCACGTTGGTCTCCTTCACAAACTCTTCCGCCTGTATGAGAGCTCACATCGTCATGTTGGGCGTTGCATGAGCCTTCATCGACAGGAATTTGCACTGGTGCCCCTTCACGGTTTTGCAGTGGCATACGGGCACCTGAAGCAGCTACGCCATTCGCTCTGTGGTCCTCAGGACCGTTGTTTTCATGCGCGTTTACTGAGTTAGACATTTTTTGGTCTAAAATTGACGATTCTTGGACAAGAAAAGTGTGAATAATAACTTGTGTTTCTAAAAAAACAACACTAAAACAATCACTATTATTTTTAGCCTCACGGTGGGCGCCAAACTGTTTACCTTGATAACGGTAATTACAATTACAGTTGATTATGTGGTTCTAAAAATATGTGATCCATTTTAATACCGGTTGTTTAGGCAGTAGATGCTCAGTATAAAGCAGTAAAAATGAAATAAGAGCAAAAAGAACTAGATTACTCAAACAGGTATCGAAAAGGCTTGTCTCGAGGGTGGTCGGGTAGGCCTCGAGGTCGAGCTTGAGAAGCTTGATTAGGGGCTATCGATAACAATGAAACAATATTGGAGGCCTTAAGAATGGCCTATTTGTGATCAATAACAAATAATAAATGGAGAATAATTCAAGAACACAATAAATGAGAAACAATAATTTAATGAAGCAATTGTAGAGAGTCTTTTCATTAGAGAGCATAGGATGTTCTTGTTCTTGTATTGAATATCATATGCCTTAAAAAGTGACAAGGGTCCCCTTGATATATGAGAAGAAATCCCAACATAGTACATGTGTAATTAATGTAAAGAGATATGGCTAGTACAATCATTTAATGCCACGGTACGAGCTTGTACTATCTTGTGTACTTTGTCAGCTTTAACCACGTGACCCTAGCGGATTTCTTACCTTTTCATGTCGACCCTTGATTTGTACTGCCTCGAGGTTGAGGACCCTTGATGTGCCCCTCGATGCCGAGCTCCGGCCTTCGAACCTTCATTTTCATCTAAGAGGCCGTGAAATCGGACTCTCAGATTTTAGCCGTATACAGGTTGGATGGATTCATTATGATACTATCAGGGTAGGTTTCTTGTATCTTGTTTTTTATCTACTCTACATTCATTCTCTCTAGCTAGTTGTTGTATTACTTAACATTTAGAATCAATGGAGCAACATACAGAAGTTGTTAGATATGTATTGTTAAATAATGTTCTTGAATTTATTTTCATGTATTATTTACCAATTTATAATTGTAATTTTCTGCTCCAAGCAGCACCTGGATTTCCTTTTCTTTCTTCTTAACCCTTATTCATGTAACAATGACCTTCCACTCCTATTTCTGGAATTTTTGTAAGATGAGTTTTCATACTTGTAGTCTGCAATTATATATGAAGTATCAGTTTTCTGTTAGAATATCTGACTTTGATGGTGACTTCTCCATTGTTTGTGATTGTCACAGGCTCTTGGGAATAAGAGAGCTCAAGCAACATATGAGAGGAGAAGCCAGTTAGCAAAACAAGCAGCACAAGCACCACGAATGTCATTTCAAAGTAGCATTTCCTTTTCCTTTTCATATTTGAATGTATATATTGCTAATCTTTGTTCTTGAAATTGTTGAGAACTCTTAGGACACAAATAATATGAACTATGTAAAAAAGGTTCTTTGTAGCTAGTAATTGCTACCTTATATTTTTAAAAAGGTAAAAGTCAATGTGTTGCTAGTGGTATATCTCGTTATGCTAGTCTTAAAGATTAAGTTGTTCTATATTTTTGCTTGATGGACTAGTTCTTTGGTTGAACCATTACTATTGTTCTTGGATGTGTGATATAATATCTTTGTCATGACTTTCAACCTTTAAGCACTATTCTGTTTTATTCAGCTAATCTTTGTAGGAAAATTTTCTGTTTTAATTTTCTTGAAATTGTTTACCGTGAAAATGGTAATTACAATTATATTAGATTGTGTGGTTCTAAAAATTTGTGATCTATTTTAATACCGGTTATTTAGGCGGTAGATGTTGAGTACGAAGCGAGAAAAATGAAATAAATGTGAAAAGAACTAGATTACGCAAACCATGCTCCGAAGAGGCCAGTCTCGAGGATGGTCGGGCAGGCCTCGAGCTCGAGCTCGAGAAGCTTGACTGAGGGCTATCGATGATAGTATAATAGTGTTGAAGGCCTTAAGGTTGGCCTATTTATGACCAATAACAATTAATAAGTGAAGAACAATAAATAAAACACAATAGGTGGAAACAATAAACCAATGAAACAATTGTAGAGAATGTTTAAGTTAGAGAGCAGAGAATGTTGTTGTTCTTGTATAATGAATCTCATATATGTTACAAAAGTGGCAAGGGTCCCCTTTATATAAGATGGTAAATCCCAACATAATACATGTGTAATTATTACCAAGACATCAACTGGTACAACTATTTAATGTTAAGTGGTATGGCTGGTACAACCATTTAATGATACGGTACGGGCTTGTACTATCTTATGTACTTTGTCAGTTTTAACCACGTTCCCCTTGTGTTTTTTCCTGCCTTTCCATGAGGACCTTCGAGGTTCACGGCCTCGAGGTCGAGGACCTTCGATACGCATTGTCTCGAGGCTGAGAACCTTCGATATGCACGGCCACGAGGTCGAGGGCCTTCGATACGCACTGCCTCGAGGTTGAAGACCTTTGACATGTATTGATAGCAGATCTCGGGCTTTCAAGCCTTCTAAACGTCGAGATGACCATAAAATAGAGCTCTCCGATTTTATCTGTAAACAATTAGTCCTGCATTTCTTAGAATGAAATAATAAGACACGGAGTTGAATATTTGGATCCTCAACGTCTTTATCATGATGCCAGGCACGTGAGGTCATCAACTGATGTGATATGAAGGTTGCACATAGCACGGTTCTCGAAAAAAACCCTGAACCACTTTTTTCCGCCTTTTCAACTTCTTTAACACGCTTGAAAAAATCTCTATAAACATTTAAACCCTTATTTTTCAAATTTTCATTCTTCACAACACCTTAAAACCCCAACTTAGTAGCTATTGCTTTCTTTGCCAGTTTTCTTCTTCTCATTCTGAAATGCTAATGCATCTATGGCCAAGACTTCTAAAACGGTCCCTCAAAAATAGAAAATCCTTTCTTCTTCATGCTCTTCTAAAAGCGCAATGATAGTTTCCCCTCGCGCTGAGGAGTGTCTCCTTGTACCTTATGAAACGTCATCTGATCTTGAGGCTGATAAATCTTTGTGGGTAGCGGGCCTCCGTGAACCCATGCCTCGATATGTTGGTCCGGAAACTGATAATGAAGAGGCAAAGGTTGATTCCCGTTGGAAAAAAGCGGTGCCGGTAAAAATCCCTTCACCTAAAGGAGATATAGCTATTGATGGAGCCAGTCGGGCTATTCCTTGGCGGGGAGAAGATAACGTGGAGATACGTCCTTGTGTCGTAGATAAATAATGATGTTGAGAACTGCATCACCAATTCTTCTTTTTCCTGAATCTGAGTCCAAGTAACTTCACATATATGTAATGGTCACCTTCTTACATATGCCAGCGATGCTTAGAAGGAGCTGAGAGGGAGACTTTTGATCGAGACCGCAGAAGTAGTAAGCATGCCCGGTGCAAATCTCGGGGGGGGGGGGGGGGGGGGGGGGGGGGGGGGAGGGATACCCTTGAGGAGATTCGCAATAAGGGCTTTGGATTCTCAGAAGAGATATATCATCCAAATGAAATTGACGCTAAGTCCCTCCTCTCTACTGATGACGAAGCCGGTGCTGAAGACGAAGAGAAAAGAGTTGGTGAGGATGCCAGCCCCGAGGGGCTTGATGAAGACAGTCCCTGGGGGGAAGAAGACTAAGTGCCGATAATAACGATAGATTAAGTCTCAAAGAAGGTAAATTAGGTTTTTACTTGTTCTTTTCTTCGTGTAAGGGCTCCAGGCATGAGCCTTGTAGAATACACCTTTATGAATCTTCACTATATATAAAGACCTCTGTTTTTTGCCATTTCTTATCTTTTCTTTGCTTTTTGGAATAGACTGTGATGCATGTTGATAGTTGGTCCAAAGTTTTGGACTTTTCAAATAAACCCTTAGGTTTATATCTTGATGGGCGATCGGTGGTAGTCGATGACTGTCCGTAGGGGACTCGTTTCTCGAGTCGAAGGAATGCTTCAGTCAAGGTTGTTGCTCTCGAGATACGACTTCCTAATGCCCGAGAAGATAGCATAATCCAGTCGATCTGGATTGTCAAGCTCGAGGCTGATCTTCTGAATATGAAGGCCGACAAGAAAGTGGTCGTTTACTTGAAATATGTTGCCGATGCTCAGGTCGAGCTGAGAGGAGCTTTCAACAGAGAGAGGAGGAGCAATGAGTATGCCCGATGCAAGTCCCGAGGGGAGGCCCTCGAGGAGATACATGCTAGGGGCTTTGACCTCTCGAAAGAGATAAAGCAGGCCGAAGCGGACGAGATCAACGCCAAGTTTCTCCTTTATTCTTGAGATGATGCTGATACTTGAAGGCCACCGTGGGAGCTGGTCCGAGGGGCCTTTGAGGGAACTGGTCCCAAGAGTAGAATAGATTTTCTACTTTGTTGTTAGCATAAGACTCCTGTGGGAGCGTTGTAAATATGTATTTGCAGTACACACACACACACACACACACACACACACACATATATATATATATATATGAAATCTTCTTTGATTTGATTTGCATGTTGGTAATTAGCCTGGCGAATTGGAGTTTGAGATGAAACCCTTGGGGATATAAATTGGCCCTGAGGCTTTTAAAGCTGGCGACTCGGGCTCTTATGCTTTAGGTTGGTACGACAACCGTTGTAGCTGGCGACTTGGCCCCTTACGCTTTTTTGGCCCTGAGGCGCTTTAGTAAATCGTATTGGGCTTCGTCTTCAAGTCGGTTTTCGGCTCGAGCTCAACGACCCTCAGGTTTTCAAATTGGCCCTGAGGCACTTTGTGTGTGTATGACCTGTAGCTGGTGGCTCGGGCTCTTACGCGTTAGGTCAATACGACTTTTAATGTAGGGTCGACTCGGGCTCTTACGATTTTTTTGGCCTTGAGGAACTTTAGTTAACCGTGTTGGGCTTAGTCCCCAAGTCGGGTTTTCACTCGAGCTCAAAAACCCTCAGGTTTTAAAATTAGCCCTGAGGCGCTTTGCATCGGTATGACCTATAGCTGGCAGCTCGGGCTCTTACGCGTAAGGTCGATACGACTTTTACTGTAGCGGGCGACTCGAGCTCTTACGCTTTTTTGGCCTTGAGGCGCTTTCGTTAACCGTATCGGGCTTAGTCTCCGATTTGGGTTTCACCTCGAGCTCAATGGCCCTCACATTTTCGAATTGGCCCTGAGGCACTTTGCGTCGGTATGACCTGTAGCTGGCAGCTCAGGCTCTTAAGCGTAAGGTTGATACGACTTTTAATGTAGCGGGTGACTCGAGCTCTTACGCTTTTTTGGCCCCGAGTATCTTTAGTTATCCGTGTCGGGCTTATTCTCCGAGTCGGGTTTCGACTGGAGCTCAACAACCCTCATGTTTTCAAATTGGACTGAAGGCGCTTTGTGTTGGTATGACCTATAGCTGCCGAATCAAGCTCTTACGCGTAAAGTCCATATGATTAGCTGGCGACTTGGGCTCTTATGCTTTTTTGGCCCTGAGGCGATTTGGTTAACCGTGTCGGGCTTAGTCCATCATTCGGGTTTCGACTCGAGCTCAACACCCGTTAGGATTTCAACTTGGCCCTGAGGCGCTTTATGTCGATATGACCCGTAGCTGGTGACTTGGGCTCTTACGCGTAAGGTCGATAAGACTATTTGGCGACTTGTGCTCTTACGCTTTTTTGTCCTTGCGGCACTTTACTTAACCATATCGGGCTTAGTCTCCGCGTAGGGTTTCGACTCGAGCTCAACGGCCCTGAGGTTTTCAAATTGACCCTGAGGCACTTTGTGTCGGTATGACCCATAGTTGGCGACTTGGGCTCTTATGCATAAGGTCGATACGACTAGCTGGAGACTTGGGCTCTTACGCTTTTTTGGCCCTAAGACTCTTTAGTTAACCATATCGGGATTAGTCTCCGAACCAGGTTTCGACTCGAGCTCAACGGCCCTCAGGTTTTCAAATTAGCCCTGAGGCGTTTTGTATCGGTATGACCCGTAGCTAGCGACTTGGGCTCTTACGTATATGTTCGATACGACTAGCTGGCGACTTAAGAGCTTACACTCTTTTGGCCCTGAGGCACTTTAGTTAACCATATCGGGTTTAGTCTCCGAGTCGGGTTTCGAATCGAGCTCAATGACCCTCAGGTTTTCAAATTGGCCTTGAGGCGCTTTGTGTTGGCATGACCCATAGCTAGCGACTTGGGCTCTTACGCGTAAGGTCAATATGACTAGCTAGCAACTTGGGCTCTTACGCTTTATTGGCCTTGAGGCGCTTTAGTTAACCATATCGGGCTTATTCTCCTAGTCGGGTTTCGACTCGAGCTCAATGTCCCTCAGGTTTTCAAATTGGCCCTGAGGCGTTTTGTGTCGGTATGACCTGTAGCTGGCGATTTGGGCTCTTACGTATAAGGTCGATGCGACTAGATGCGACTTGGGCTCTTACGCTTTTTTGGCCCTGAGGCGCTGTAGTTAACCATATAAGGCTTAGTCTCCGAGTCGGGGTTCAACTCGAGCTCAACGGCCCTTAGGTTTTCAAATTGGCTTTGAGGCGCTTTGTGTCGGTATGACCCCGCTTTTACATGTAAGGTCGATACGACTAGCTGACGACTTGGGCTTTTATGCTTTATGTTGGTACAACCATTAACCGGTTTGTTTTAAAGTAAATGAAGGCTTGTGATTTTATGGTAAGAGTCGGACGTCTCCGAGTTGTGTTAGTTTGGCCGGAGCCTTATGAAGGTGGTCATTTGATTTTGGCCATAGCCTTTTAGTCCCCAAGTGAGATAGCCATGTCGTCTATAACGAGGGTATGCCTTTTGGGTCTTACAAGTTCGATATATAGCCTTGACTTTGATATGGGTTTTATGCCTGTTTTAAGGTCTTACAATTTTGTGTATTTCTTCGAAGAGGGCTGCCTCATGGAGGGCTTATGAGTTAGAATTTTCCTGCCCTGATGTCTTACAGCTTTGAGTTTTATGGCTTCATCAGCCGACTGTCGGGGACAGTCCCCGAGTCATAATTGATGTTGCTTCGAGGAGGGCTTATGAGCTCGGAGTTTCCTGCCCTAAGGTCTTACGGCTTCGAGTTTTGGCGACTCGGTGGGTGACTATCGAGGACAGTTCCTGTGTGTTTGTTAAGTCTTTGGCCCTGTGGCTGTCTCTTGTAAACAATGGCAAACTTCTTTGATGTGCGAAATGTTTTGATGATAGAAGGTATTTTATGATTACTTGGTACAAGTATACATGTTTTTTCCATCAGGGGTTCGATTATTCTACATAGACACGGTTCATTCGACTGTTTGGTCTGATACATCATTCTCCTGTCGAGACCCTCTTTGGCATTTTTTAGTGATCTCCTGGGGGGATGCCTCCCAGTATTCGAGGTTGATCGGAGAGAAGCTTTGAATACTTGGTGAGTTCCCCTTAGGTAGCATATGGATGTTTCCTCGTAAAAAACCTCGCCGGTAAAACCCATTTTGGGATAAAATTCGACGCGAGGAAGAAAGAGTGCAGCGCATGCTTTAGAACCTAAAGCCTTCGAGATGGGGGATGTTTTGATTCCTTTTACTCGCATGCCTGCGCATTTGGTTAGTGCAAAAGTTTGAAAGAAAGATGGGGAGGATTGTACCTCAGCAATAATAGCGTTTGAGTATTGATATGTTCCAATGGTTTGACAGTTGCTCCCCTTCCATGGTGCCTAACTTGTAGGATCTGTTGCCGATTATTTCGAGGACGCGGTACGGTCCGTCCCAGCTCGGCCCTAGCTTCCCTTCGTTATGGTTTTGAGTGCTTTGGGTGACTTTCCTTCGGACTAAGTCTCCGGTTCTGAAATATCGGAGGTTTGCTCTTCGGTTATAGTATCTTTCGATTCTTTGTTTTTGGGCGGTCATCCGGAGCAGCGAAACTTCTCGCTTCTCGTCTAAAAGTTCGAGGGCCTTGGTCATGGCCTCATTGTTTGAGTCTTCGGCAGCATGTCAGAATCTGACACTTGGCTCCCTGACTTCAACTGGTATTAAAGCCTTGGACCCGTATACCAAAGAGAACGACATCTCTCCGGTGCTTGATTTAGATTCCGATATGCCCATAGTACTTCGGGCAGAGTTTCTCTCTATTTTCCCTTTGCTTCTAACATCTTTTTCAAATTCCGAATGATGGTCTTTTTTGTGGATTCGGCTTGGCCGTTTGCACACGGGTGGTAGGGCGTCGATAGTATTCTTTTGATTTTGTGATCCTCGAGAAACTTTGTTATTTTTCTTCCGATGAACTGCTTCCCATTATCACACGCTATCTCGGAGGGGATCCCAAATCGACATATGATGTGATCCCATATGAAGTCGATGACTTCTTTTTCTCTTATCTTTCCATAAGCTTGTGCTTCCACCCAATTTTAAGAAATAGTCAGTCATAAACATAATGAATCTAGCATTACCTGGTGCCTTTGGTAGGGGGACGACTATGTCAATTCCTCCTTTCATGAATGGCCATGGCGATAAGACCGAATGTAGCTAATCACCGGGTTGGTGGATCATGGGCACGAATCCCTGACACTTGTCGCATTTTCGGACAAATTCTTTGATGTCCCTTTCCATGATGTCCCAGTAGTAACCTGCTCTGATCACCTTTTGGATTAAAGAATTGGCACAGGAGTGATCTCCACAGGTGCCCTCGTGGATTTCTCGGAGCACGTAATCAGTGTCTCCTGGTCCTAAGCATAATGTCAGGGGCCCATCGAAGGTTCTTTTGTATAGAGCTCCACTCTCGTCGAGTGAAAATCAGGCTGCTCTAGTCCGAAGGGTCCTTGATTCTTTTGGATCGGTGGGCAGCTTTCCACTTACCAAATAATCGATGTATTTGTTTCTCTAATCCCATGTCAGGCTAGTGGAATTGATTTCGGCATGGCCTTCTTTTATCACTAACATGGATATCTGAACAACGGCCCCGGAGAGTATGTCATCTTCCTCGACGGATGACCCTAGGTTTGCGAGTGCATCAGACTTGATGTTTTGCTTCCGAGGCACATGGATCAGAGTCGATTATTTGAAACGACACAAAGTAGTTCGAATTTTGTCTAGGTACCGTTGCATCCTCTCCTCTCGAACCTCGAAACTCCCATTTGCCTGGTTTACTACCAGAAAGGATTCGCATTTGGCTTCGACGGCTTCCGCTCCTAGGCCTTTGGCTCGTTTGAGACCTACAATCATAGCCTCATACTCGGCTTCGTTCTTAGTCAACTTTGCAGTTTTTATAGATTGTCTAATCACCCCACCTGCAGGTGGCTTCAGAATTATACCGAGCCCGGATCTCCTCATATTTGAGGCACCATCGGTGAATAAAGTCCACACCCCCGATGATGCGGCCATTTTTAGCAGAAGTTCTTTTTGTACCTCGGGCACGAGGGCGGGCGCAAAATCGGCCACGAAGTCGGCAAGAATTTGGGATTTGATAGTCGTTCGTGGTTGATATTCAATATCGTACCCCCAGAGCTTGATGGCCCATTTGGCCAGTCGGCCCGACTATTCAGGTTTATGCAATATATTCCGAAGAGAATTGCGTACCTAGCTCATCTCGAACCAACATGCCACTTACTGTTGCCTAGGATACTACTAAGTACAAGTATAGAGTTTCATCCTCTTTTGTGGTGTGAAGCAAAGGAGGGCTTGAGAGATACTATTTTAATTCCTCCAAGGCACACTGGCACTCCGGAATCCACTCAAAGTTGTTTTTCTTTTTGAGTAGAGATGAAAAGTGATGCCTCCGATCTGATGACCTCGAGATGAATCGGCCCAGCGCCGCTATCCGCCCGGTCAACCGCTGTACTGACTTTACGTTGTTTACCACCATGATTTCCTCGATGGACTTGATTTTGTCGGGGTTGATTTCAATCCCCCTGTTTGATACCATGAAGCCTAAAAATTTTCCCGAACTTACGTCGAAGGCGCATTTCTCGGGGTAGAGCTTCCTGTTGTAGCTTCTAAGGATGTCGAAAGTTTCCTGCAAATGAGTCAAATGGTCTTCTGCGCGCAGAGACTTAACCAGCATGTCATCAATGTAAACTTCCATAGATTTTCCTATTTGATGTTCGAACATTTTATTCACTAGGCGCTGGTACGTGGCCCCTGTATTTTTTAACCCGAAGGGCATTACATTATAGCAGTATGTGCCATACTTCGTGACGAACGAAGTCTTTTCCCTGTCCTTGGGGTTAATTTGAATTTGATTATACCCGGAATAGGCATCGAGAAAGGTGAGAGTCTCGTGGCCAGCCGTGGCATCGATCAATCGATCGATGTTGGGCAAAAGGAATGAATCTTTAGGGCATGCTTTATTTATATCCTTATAATATATGCACATTCTTAATTTGTTCCTTTTTTTGGGGACCACTACTATATTGGCCTACCACTCGGGATACTTTACTTCCCTGATGGACCCTATTTTGAGGAGTTTTGTTACCTCGTCTTTGACGAACGCATGTGTTACCTCGGACGGAGGCCTTCTTTTTTGCTTCATCGGTTTGAACCTGAGGTCGACGCTCAGTCGATGGGCGGTTTTTCTGGGGAGATTCCTGTCGTATCTAAGTGGGACCAAACAAAGAAATCAATGTTGTCAATAATAAATTGAATGAGTTCTTTCCTGAGCTTGGGAATTAGTCTCGTTCCCAGTTATACCTTTTGATCTAGTAGGTGTTTCATCAAAATGGCATGTTCCATCTCTTCCACCGTTGATCTTGTTGAGTTTGATTCTTCGGTGGCCACGAAAGTTCGAGGGGTGAGGAAGTCTTCCTCGTCATTCTCGGGGACCAGTTTGTATTACGACCCCTCGGGCGGAATATATGGGCTCGGGTGCCACGTCGTGTACTGCAAACACTTCATTTCCCGTGTGTTGCTCCCCCTACACTGTTTTTATACCATCTGTGTTCGGGAATTTCAACATCTGGTGGAGAGTCAACGGTACCGCCCTGATGCTGTGTATCCATGGCCTTCCAAGCATGGCGTTGTATCTCGTGTCCCCTTCGATGACATTAAATTTGGTATCTCGAACTATACCAGACACGTCAATTGGGAGGACAGTCTCCCCATTTTTCATTTCGCTCCCATGTTAAACCCTCTGAGGGCATTAGAATCGGGTACGATTTAGTCAAGCAGCTTGAGCTTTTCCACTACCCCGAATCTGATTATATTGGCCGAGCTACCTGGATCCACGAGCACACGCTTAATTTGAACGTTATTTAAGAGGAAAGAAATTACTAGCGCATCGCTATGCGGTTGGGATAATGCTTCTGCATCTTCCTCTCTGAACACGATAGTTCTTTTAGGTATACAATTTTGAGCTCGCTATTTCGTGGTTGTGGGAACTTTGGCCCGTTTGAACACGAGATCCTATGATCCGCGTTCCTCAAGATCGTTGTTTTAACGTGCGTTTACTGAGTTAGACATTCTCTGACCTGAAATTGAAGATTCTTGGACAAGAAAAAGTGTGAAGGATAACTTCTGTTTTTAGTAAACCATCACTAAAACGATTACTATTATTTTTAGCCCCACGGTGGGCGCCAAACTATTTACCGTGAAAATGGTAACTACAATTACTAGATTGTGTGGTTCTAAAAATATTCGATCTATTTTAATACCGGTTATTTAGGCGGTAGATGTTGAGTACGAAGCGAGAAAAATGAAATAAACGTGAAAAGAACTAGATTACGCAAACCAGGCTCCGAAGAGGCCAGTCTCGAGGATGGTCGAGCAGACCTCGAGGTCGAGCTCGAGAAGCTTGACTGAGGGCTATCGATGATAATATGACAGTGTTGAAGGCCTTAAGGTTGGCCTATTTATAATCGATAGCAAGTAATAAGTGAAAAACAATAAATGAAACATAATAGGTAGAAACAATATATCAATGAAATAATTGTAGAGAATGTTTAAGTTAGAGAGCAGAGAATGTTGTTGTTCTTGCATATTAAATCTCATATATGTTACAAAGTGGTAAGAGTCCCCTATATATAAGAGGGGGAATCCCAACATAATACATGTGTAATTATTACCAAGACATACAGCTGGTACAACTATTTAAGGTAAAGTGGTATGGCTGGTACAACCATTTAATGCCACGGTACGAGCTTGTACTATCTTGTGTACTTTGTTAGTTTTAACCACGTGCCCCTTGTGGGGTTTCCGCCTTTGCATGAGGACCTTCGAGGTGCACGGCCTCGAGGTCGAGGACCTTCGATACGCATTGTCTCGAGGCTGAGAACCTTCGACATGCACGGCCTCGAGGTCGAGGACCTTCAATATGTACTGCCTCGAGGTTGAGGACCTTCGACATGTATTGATACCAGAACTCGAGCTTTCAAGTCTTTTAAGCGTCGAGATGACCGTAAAATCGGGCTCTCCGATTTTAGCCGTATACAGAAATAAAAATACTTGAACTCCTAAATACTTTTGTTTGGTTGACAACTGGTTGGATGCATTAAGGACTTTCGAAATGGCATCTTACAAGATAGGCATCCCTGATTCCAAATATATTGATCAAACCTTAAGTATGTCGATTCGTCTGAACGAGAAGACATTTAGGCTTCTCTCACACATAAACGCTAAAACCTAGATAGTCCCCCATCACCTTCACCATAAAAAATTACCGTCAATAATTTTTCTTTTAGTTCCTTTATCAGAATTTCTTTATAGCATCTTTTGTATAACCTTAAGTCTTAATCAAGTGAGGACCGCCTAATTTTTTTTGCAGGTCCTGTCAACTTGATATCGAGAGGAAAATTTTAATGTTTTTACAAGAGAAGATAAATAGGTACAAACGATCAATTTTTTCGGTGAGTTCTAGGAAATCTGTGTTCTTATTTCTATTAATAATAAGGCCTTAATTCTTGTTGAGTTTAGTTGTGTTGCTGTGGTTTTTAGGAAAAAATACATTTATTTTCATCATTAAGTTTACTAAGTATAAATTAGGTGGATTTAACACACTAGTGTAATGAGAGACATGAAATCTGCAATATTAATGAAAACCATTGAGACCTTATAGAACACGCTTATGTAAGTTTGTTAAGCAGATATTCATTTGAATGCATTTGTAAAGTTGTTTATGAGCCTATGCTGCTTTGATATCTTGAAGCACAAATCTATCTTTTGAGAAACTTCTTGTTCACTTGTTTTAATGGGATTTTGTAGTAGCACTTCCTTAATATGCTAGTATGAGCACGTAAATGTCACGTATATAGTTTCCAAATTATTGATGAACTTCATATGTGATTGTTTCTTTACATTTATTTTATTTTATCATTTCAGATCATACATTATAATGTTCAAAATCTTCGCTCATAGCAGATTTCATTAGGATCAAGAGTTGGAGAATCTTTCTTATGTTGCTTATTGTATATGGCTACTTAATAAATTATTTATTAGATGCTAAATGACACTACTTATTAGATTCAAATAGGTTAGTGTTTTGGTTATGTTGTTAACATGTTACATCCCGTAAGTTTAACAACTTTGATACAATTAGATACGTTTTGATATGGTATTTATTTTGAGTGAAATATTTATTGTAGAAAAAAGTTTGAAAAACATGATTTTATATAGTTATTAATATTACTACTTCTGAATATGCTTTAAATTATACACATAAGATAAAAAAGTTTATGAGATTTTCTTTCTTGTAAAGATAGAAATTATATTCTCACAAGAAAAGAAGGTTTTTCTTTTTTACCATTTTAAGAATTAAGCATACGAAAATTTATACTATTTATATGAGATTAGAAAATTAGAAGTTGAGAAGATATATGTATTTTTACATGGATATTTTAAATAATAATGTATGTATTGATTTTATATGGTACCACATGACCATGATAGTAGGGTACATAAAGTGTGTTAAAAGTAATTGGTTAATTATTGATTTTTAGTAGGTGATTAATTAAAAATTTTGGATAAAGTTTTAGGAACATTATCGTGGCAGCTTTTGCCTTAGGAAGTGATGACTCTTAAGTCATAGAGCAAGGTATTTTCTGTTATAAACTACATCAGTCTAGTTTATGCATGGAAGTATGTGAACATTTCTTGTCCTTCTTATAACGTGTTCCCTGCCTTTGAGTGAGTTGGAGCAGATGGATTCCCACGGAGTATTGTAGCTAGGATTCATACCTAGAATCTCCAGATTTCCTTTAGACCCTTATTGCAACATGCTTATTGCGTTGCATTAAATGATAGTCCTACTAAAGTGTGCTCTATCTTAAGGCAGCACAAGTAAGTTTCTAGAGGTTGTTGAATGAAACTGCAGGAGTAGCTAAATAGAATTGTTGGGAAATAATGTAGAGTGCATTACAATCTAGATAGTAGGAATGCAGTAGCACTAATGGGAAGGATCTTGTCACTGTCTTAATAATTTCATGAGAAGCAGCTAGCGAGCTCTAAACGGTTTCCTGAAATGCATAACGCTGCTCAATGAAATACAGGGTGTATTTAAATTTTATGCATACTTTTGGAGGGATTATCAAGAGAATCAGCTCAGGTACGTTAATGTTATTCCTTTCTTCTTTTGGCATAATTCAAGTAATGATACGTAAATGTCATGCTACTCCATAAGTGGTCCTACTCTTAGCAATTAAGGATGTATATATTATTCATTCGCATAAAGTAATATTCAAGCATGTCTAAGTATGTATCTAGTTTCCTATTGAGGTATTTGATAAAGATGTTAATGTTTATAATATAGAGATACATGCATCTTCATGCATATACCACCGTGCTACGACCGGTCAGGCAGTTACCACCGGTTGGGAAGTTATGTATCATTATTTACCACCTGTTTGGCAGTCATGCATTTACCATCGAGCTACGCCCGGTTGGGAAGTTACATATTTACACCGAGCTATGGCCAATCGGGTAGTCATGCATTTACCACCGAGCTACGACCGGTCGGGCAGTTACCGTTGATCAGTTGGGCAGTCATGCATCATAATGGATAATACAAATAGTCTCAAAGAGAAGCATTATATATGTTAGTATGATAAATATGCATATACGGTGGCACTTTAGAGATTCATGTTGATTCTTAATGTCTTTAATTAATGTTGACTCATTGTTATGTTTCAGTTCCGCCTTACATACTCAGTACATTATTGGTACTGACATCCTTTTGTTGGGGACGCTGCATTCATGCATGCATATATAGATAATAAGATTGACGAGCCCTCATAATAGACGAGGTTGGTATTCAGCGAAGGATCGGTAAGACTCCACCTCATTCGGAGTGTAGCCGATTATAAGTCATCGTGTCAGAGTTTTGCTACAGACTTATGGGTAGGCCGGTACCCTGTCCCATTTGATGTCAAATGATCTTTGAGGCTTTGTAGACAAAGGTTCATT
This sequence comes from Nicotiana paniculata, assembly GCA_005239505.1. Taxonomy (NCBI): domain Eukaryota; kingdom Viridiplantae; phylum Streptophyta; class Magnoliopsida; order Solanales; family Solanaceae; genus Nicotiana; species Nicotiana paniculata. The sequence goes on from ML352128.1 coordinate 69,984, forward strand.
TTCTATAGTATGTCAGAGGCCTTGACGGTCCATATGTATTCATGTTTTAAGAAATGGTTCATTGATACAATATTTTCCCACTTATAGTTATACATTATGAGTTGTGGGTATGTTGGCCATGATAGTTGAAAAAGAAAAATGAGTTATAGAGTGGTTCGCTCGGGCCAGTACGGCACCGGGTGCCAGTCACGCCTCCCCGGGTTTGGGGCGTGACGTAACACTTCCAATCTATAGATTAGTAATTCTGATGTGTCGATTAATTAAGTGCATTAAGCTTTCTGAAGATAGTATCATTTTTAAGATAAATAAGCATACCACGCAATAATTAAGTGGAAAAATTATTTCTTAATAGTTAGCGGCAATAAGAAAAAATGTTAAAAGGTCATTGTTATAGCAATTATATACACTTTAATCGACAGTAATAAAAGATATTAAATAAATGAATAAAGGTGAATTCAAGGATAATTTTAGTGACCATTATATTTGTTTCCAAAAGAGGTTCTTTTTTTCAGTTATTAAATTGGCTTTTAGTGAGTTTTAGTTTCCATTATAATTTTCGCTAATATTTGCTGATAAAATTAAAGGACTTTTACCAACCATAACATGGGCCTTTACCAGCATTCAGATAAATGGTCGCTAAAGGCTTTGCCGACGCCGGTTACACGGCCAATAACTATATTCCGATAAATGTTTTGACACCCATTTTTATTGCCTCTATAAGGCATTTTAATTGCCACTAAAAACATTTTTTTGTTGTAGTGTCTTTCTTCATTCTCCGCCACCAAAGTGTTATTTCATGTCACAGTAAATCTTCATGACACCTGGGTGAATAGAATGCCACAAATTGTTTGCCTCCTCAAGAATCAGTTCTCTTAACCCGTCAATATTTGGACTACAAATCCGACTTTGAAGCCGCATAACACCATCATTTCCAATCACAACTTCTTTGGCTCCACCCCATTGCACTGTATCCTTCAATGCCGACAAGTAAGGATCATCAAACGGCGAGCCTTGATATGCTCCAACTACGAAGACTGTGCTACAACACCGGCAAGAACATAGATGGGCTTTGAAACATCTAATCACACAAACCAGTTGGCTAAAGTCCTGAATATCCACGGCTGGTGGCCTCTCAGCTACTGATAAATATGCCAAACTACCCATGCTCTCCGCCTTCCTATTCAATGCATTGACTACTGCATTGGCCTTCCTCAGATGATATAATATGGTGATATCATAGTCTTTTAGCAACTCTAGCCATCTCTGCTGCTGCAAATTAAGGTGTTTGTGCTTGAATAGGTGTTGGGGACTCCGATGATCAGTGTAGACCTCACAATGAACGTTATACAGATAGTGCCTCCAAATCTTCAGCGCGTGAACAATGACTGCCATTTATAAGTCATGAACAAGGTAATTCTTCTCATGAACCTTCAACTACTAAGACGCTTAGGAAATCATCCTACTATCCTACATCAATATCGCGCTAAGCCAATACACGATGCATCATAATACACAGTGTAAGATCCCAAACTTGTCGGCAACACCAACATTGAGGCTGTAGTAAAGCAGTGTTGAGCTTCTGAAAGCTCAACTCACACCCGTTAGACCATTTGAAAATAGCAACCTTCTGGGTCAACTTGGTCAATGGGGCTGAGATAGATGAAAACCTCTCCATGAACCGGTGCTAATAATGAGCCAAACCTAGGAAGCTCTGAATCTCTGTAGCTAGAAGTAGGTTTAGTCATGTTTTGAACTGCCTCAATCTTCTTAGGATACACCTTAATGCCCTCGAAAGATACAACATGGACCAAAAAGGCAACCGAGTCCAACTAGAACTCACACTTTTAAGACTTGGCATATAACTGACTATCCCTCAAGGTCTGAAGAATGACCCGAAGATGTTGCTTATGCTCCTCTCATCTGCTGGAGTAAACAAAAATATTATCATTGAAGACGATCAAAAAATAATCCAAATAGGGCTTGAACCCGGTTCATCAAATCCATAAATGTTGATGGGGCATTAGTTAAATCAAATGACATCACTAAGAACTCATAGTGACCATACCGAGTCCGAAAAGCTATCTTAGGGACATTTGATGCCCTTATCTTCAACTGATAGTAGCCAGATCTCAAGTCAATCTTCGAAAACACTTTGTCACCATTACGCTGATCAAATAAGTCATCAATCCACGAAAAAGGATACTTGTTCATGATAGTGACTTTGTTCAATTGCCGATAATCTATACACTCCTCATCGTTCCATCCTTCTTCTTCAAAAAAACAGACCCCAAGCCGAAATACTAGGTCTAATGAAGCCCTTGTCAAGAAAATCTTGCAATTGCTCCATCAATTCCTTCAACTCAATTGGGGATGTACGGTATGGTGCGTAAGAAATGGGCTGAGTTCCAGGAACCAGTTCAACACAAAAAGTTAATATCTCTGTCAGGTGGCATCACCCGCAAATCTATAGGGAACATCTCTAGGAACTCGCGCACAACTGGCACTCAATCTATGAAAGGAACCTCCGCACCAGAATCATGAATTTTGGCCAAATATGCTAGACATCCCTTCTCAACCATACGCCAACCTTCACATAAGAAATTAACTTGTTAGCAGAATGGCCAGGAGTACCTCTCTACTCTAATGGAGGCAAACCTGGCATGACTAATGTCATAGTATTGGCATGAAAATCTAAAATAGCATGATAAGATGACAGCCAATCCATGCCTAATATAACATCAAAGTCCACAATATCACGAAGTAAGAGATCTACCCTAGTCCCATAGCTCACCATAGAAATCACACACGAGTGATAAACACAATCTACCATAATAGAATCTCCCACAGGCATGGACACATAGATAGGAGCACTCAAAGAATCATGAGGCATAACCATATATGAAGCAAAATAGGATGACACGTATGAATAAGTAGAGCCTGGATCAAATAAAACCAAGGCATCTCCATGGAAAACTAGAACAATACCTCTAATGACGGCATTAGATGACTCTGCATCAGGCCTAGATGGAAATACATAAAAATAGGGTTGGGCCCCATAACCCTGACCTCTGCCTCTCGGACGACCTCTAGCTGGCTGGCCTCTACCTCTAATGGCTTGACCTCTACCGCTAATGGCCTGACCTCAACCTCTAGCAGCCTTACCCCTGTCTGTAGCTGGCTGAGCGGACGGTGGAGCAACTGGTGCCGAAACCATGGCATGAGAATCCTGTTGTGGCATACTGCCATATGACCTAGAACAGAACCTCACGACGTGCCTCAAATCTCTACAAGTATAACAAGTACTCGGCTACTGTTACTTCTGACCCTAGAACTAATCCTGTCGACCTAAATAATCACCCTGATAAAATCTAGATCAGAGGTGCAGTGATAAGAGCTGAAGGTGCGGTGTAGGCTAGTTGCTCAATATGAGATCCATAAAAACCACGACTATCCGAAGCACTGTGGGATGTCTAAAGCACTGAGTAAATTGGCATGAGAGGATGGCCCCTGCAAAATTAACCCCTGCCTCCGAATGAGGCACCATTGAAACCACAAAAGTGATGAGGCCTCTCCTCAACTACCGTCTCTCTTATACTGACCACGAATCATTTCGATCCATCTAGCAATCTCTACTGCCCTCTGGAAAGAAATATCATCCCTCGTCTCCTTTGCCGTCTATAGACTCATGCCAAAAGCAATACCATCAATGAATCTCCTTGCTCTCTCCCTCTCAATAGGAAGCAATAAGATTGCATGGCAAGAAAAATCCATGAATCTGGTCTCGTACTTGGTAAAAGTCAAGTTACCCTACTGAAGGCGCTCAAACTTCCAACAATACTCCTCTCTCATTATAAAAGGAATGAACTTCTCCAAAAATAGTTGCGAAACCTGATCCCAAGTGAGTGGCGGTGAACCTGCTGGTCCGCCCCGCTTATAATCCTTCCACCACCTCTTGGCAGAACCAGTCATTTGAAACACTGCAAAGTCGACTCCATTGGACTCCATGATATCCATGTAGCAGAACACCTCATGGCAACGACAATGAAACCATGTGGGTCCTCAGAAGGTATGCCACCAAAGAAAAGAGGAAATAACTTTGTGAACTTGTCCAATCTCATCAATCCCTTAGAAAACAATGTGAGCCTCTCCCGGTCTGTTTAGCAACAATAGGCTGAGTCGCTTCAACTGGCAGAACTGTCGGAGTCTGACATCCATGAGCCATATGCTTTGGTGTGTGAGTAGCGGGGGTCTGTCCTCCCCCCCAGCCTGAGAGACAGTTGGTGCCACCGTAAATGCATCGGTCTTGGCCAAGCTCTCCATAAGGCCCACCAAGCGGACTACAACGTCCTAAAGTATCGGGGTAGCAATAAACCCCTCTAGGACCTGAGCTGGTCCAATTGACGCGGTGTGAACATGAACATGCTCCCCCTGCTTGATCTGAGGCTCTGAAATATGTGTTTCTACACATGCTCTAGGCTGAGCTCTGCCTCTGTCTTGACCCCGGCCCCAGCCTCTACCCCCGGTAATGGAAGAAACCTGGGGCTCCGTCCTAACATGCCGTGGATGATGTGCATGTCCTCTCCATTTGAGAGAGAAAAGGAATGGAATGGTTCAAACTTCAATGATAGAATAAACGCACGATAGAGAAAGAAGAAGCAGAATTTTCCTAAAGATCTATAGCCTCTAGAATATAAGTACAAACATCTTAGTACCTATCTTCCAGACCCTACTAAGCTTGCTCATGACTTATGAGACCTAGGCAACCTAGTGCTCTGATACCAACTTGTCACGATCCCGATTTCCCAACCTCGGGACCGTGATGGCGTCTAACATATACTTTCTAGGCAAGCCGATGTTATTATATTAATTATCTAGTCTTTAACAATTACTAGAAAGTGATGATAAACAATGATTAATAAACTCAGAATTTAACACGGTGGTAGCATAAATACGCGATGCTAACTAGTCTTAGAAATCTGGGGTCACAAGTACATGTGCAGCTAGAATACTAAATATACAGTCTGAAACAAACTACGACTGTTTGAAACCAAATATACAGAAGCTAGATAAAGAAGGGGACTTCAGGGCTACGGACGCCATGCAACTATACATCAAGTCTCCAATGCAGTTGAATCCGAGCATAGACACCACTAGACGCCGCTGGGACCATCACCAGTATGTGCACAAGAAGTGCAAAAATGTAGCATGAGTACAACCAAACCAACATACTCCGTAAGTGTCGATCCTAAATCCAACGATGCTATGACAAGACACCTACATAAATCCTGAACATATATAAACATAAAGCAGCAAAATAACAAGACAATTAAATATTAACTGGGAGCGGACACGTAGAAAGGGGAGTACGATAATAACGACAAGTACAAACTCATCGAATAACCTTTTTACAAAAAACATAATACTGCAACAAATCAAATCATCAATCCGGGAACCAAGAAAAAATTGAAGTCAACAATGGCACAATATCAGCTTAGACCACCCTTCATGCTTTTACTCTAATCTTTACATGATGTCATAAATGATAATAAGCAATCAAAAGCACGGCATCACCCTTTGTGTTTTAATACTCACAATATCTCAAATCGTATGCAAATAGGGCACGGCAATACATTTCATGCTTTTAACTCTTCCTCACCAAGGAACAACATTAATCCAAAGAAAAACAAGGAGAGAAGCTATTTCACGTCAAACTTAGTGAAATCATAATTCATCTCAGCATTCAAAATTCCAACAACTCCAAAATAATCAATAGATAAGACTTGGAATAATTATGGATGTAATAATCTAACTATGACATGGAAAACATAGTCATCAAAACAACATAGTACAATACAACAATTTCCACCTGCATGCTTTAACCCAGTAACAACGTTTATATACTCGTTACCTTTTATATACACCATTCTCACACAAAATTCACGTAGCAAATAGACCAACAAGTTCTAATCCCTCAAGTCAAAGTTAACCAGACACTTACCTCACTTTGCAACCAAATCATTCCTCAACCACGACTTTTCATTTAGAATTAGACTCCAAATCAATCAAATCAAGCCAAATATAGTTCAAATAATTCAAAATAGTATTTAGAAACTACCCACGAGCAAAAAAATTCAATCTCTGATGAGTTTAAAAAAAAGTCAACAAAATTCAACTCCGGGCCTGCTTGGTCAAAACCCGAGATTCAGACAAAAACTCAATTATCCATTCATCCTCGAGCCCGATTATGTATGTTGTTTCGAAATCCGACCTCAATTTGAGGTCTAAATCTCAATTTTATAAAATCCTCAATTTCTACTAAAATCCCTAATTTACTAACCAATCAATTAGGGATGAAAAACCTCTTCAAAATCTCCCTAGGTCGAGCTCTAAATTCAAAATGGTAAAAGAACGTTAAAATCCTGACTTTAGCTATTTTAATACTTGGGCATCAGGCTTACTTCACGTTTGCAAAGCACCTGACGTGTTCGCGAAGAGAAACGACCAAATGGCTTTCAAGTTCACGAGGTCCTCTTCGCTTTCGTGAAGGCTTAAACCCCGCCTGCCTTTGTGTCCGTGAACCAGGGTCCATGTTCACGAATAGTAACCGCTTGACTTGCCCCCAGATCCCACAAAGCTACGTGTTTGCGAGAATCCTATCGCATTCGCGAAGGGTAAACCCTCCTCTACTTCGCGTTCGCGACCAGGTCCTCGCGTTCGTGACCAGGCCCTCGCATTCACGAAGAATAACCAACCCCTAACCCAAATTTAGCCTTCAATATCGCGATAGAAGTTTCCCTATCGTGAAGCACAACGCACCAAACGCCAGAAACTGTTGAAAACCAGCAACCTCTTAAGTCTAAAATGGTATGTATCCTACCCGACACTCACCCGAGCGCCTACCATGCATACAAGTGTAATAAGATCATACAAACTCGTTTACACGATCAAAATGCTAAATTAACACCTACAACTACTAATCAAAATCAAAACGCATGAAATTTTCAAAGAAAACTCAAGAACCTCTAGAATTACAACTAAGCGTCTGAATCTTATCAAACCAATTCCAAATTGCACCAAAATTGGGAGAAAAGACTCAAATAGAAAAACAGATATATGCCAAGTCCCAAAATCAAAATCCAAACCCGATAGCTATAAAGTCAACCTACGGTCAAACCTAGGATGTTTCCAAACATTCAAATTGCTAAGTTTTGACAAAATAAGTCAAATCACCCTAGGAACCTCCGAATTTAATTCAGGGCATATGACCAAGTCCAAAATCATAATACAGACCTACCGAATCGTCAAAATACCGATCTCGGGTCATTTACACAAAATGTTGACCATAGTCAACTCAAGTTATTTTTAAAGCCAAAAATCATAGTTTCTTCAAAATTTCACGTAAAAACTTTCTAGAAAAAGACCTAGATTGTGCATGCAAATCAAGAAAAATAAAGCTAATAGGGGTCTCGGAACATAAAAATAAGGGTTAGTACTCAAAATAGCTATCAGATCGTCACATATAAAGCTATTCTTTTTTATTAGATAGCGATGAGATTTGAACTCACAATATTTCCATGCTCAAATATAATATTGAACTATATGATAATTTCATCTAAAAGGGTTGAATTGTTGAGATTAATCATTACAATACAACTAACCAAACAACCACTGCATAAAAAACCAGTAGTATTATACATTGTTTGGTTGGTCATTTAAGAAAATAATTCTTGGTGTAAAATCCAACATAACTAATACAATGTTTAGTTGGTTTTTTTCTTCATACATAATACTGTATAAACTAATAAGAAAATTTATGTAATATTTTATGCGGGGTAGAATATAATATAAGAATACAAGTACATATATAATTATAAACCTCAATCACTCTTCAGAAAGGGTGATAGAGGTCTATTCTCGTACTATAAGGTTATCCCGAGCGAGAATCTCTCGTGCCAACACAAACTCTTGGTTATGTACGTAGAGGTTAAGGAAGAGAGGAAAAAGGAGACATGTGTATGGTAAACATAGGATCAAGTGGGGAGCCTTCTTAAAGACAAAGCACATGAGTTGGGGGAGAAGTTGCTGGCTGTGGGGGCTTGGAGGGGCAGTGGGGATGCAAATAGTGTGTGGACCATGACAACAAGTTGCATTCGGGAAGCTTCAAGAGATGTGTTAGGGGTCTCAAAAGGTCATGTGGGAGGTGAGAAAGGGGATTGGTTGTGGAATAGTGAGGTCCGAAGTAAAGTTGAAGCAATGAAAGCAGCATACATGAAGCTGGTGAAGAGCAAGGACGAGGAGGAAAAGATTGCTAATAGGGAGGGGTATAAGAAGGAAAAGACGGAGGCAAATCTAGTAGTTATGACGGCTAAGACTGCAGCGTTTGAACATATTTAAGAAGAAGTGGGAGCCAAATCAAGGATAAGAAGTTGTACAAGCTTTACAAGGTGAGAGAGAAAGGCCCATGACTTGAACCAAGTGAAGTTCATTAAGGATGAGGAAGGAAAAGTATTGGTTGAAGAGGTACTTATTAGATGAAGATGGAAAATATACTTTCATAAACTCTTGAACGAAGAAGGGGATAGAGCATTGTGTTATGTCAGTTGCAGCACACCGAGAGTGACCGAGATTTTGGATATTGTAAGCATATTAAGGATGAGGAGGTTGTGGAGGATATGCCTAAGAAGAGCAGGGGTAGAGCGACCGAGCCAAAGGAGTTCCGGTGGAATATTTGAGGTACGCAAACTGGGAAGCTGTGGAGTGTCTTACTAGGTTGTTTAATGTCATTTTTAGGACGAAAAAGATGCCCGAAGAATGGAGGTGGAGTATAATGATTCTGTTGTACAATAAAAATGGTGATATCCAAAATTGCAAATTATAGAGGTATCAAGATACTAATCCATACCATAAAAGTTTGGGAGAGAATGGTGGAGGAAAGGGTGAGGCGAAGTGTGTTTATTTCCGAAAAACATTTGGATTTATGCTGAGGCGTTTGACTACGGAAGCTACTCCTCTCGTTAGTAGACTGGTGGAGAAGAATAAAGAGAGGAAGATGGACCTGCATATAGTGTTCATGGACCTTGAAAAAATATATGACAAAGTCCTGAGAGATGTATTGTGGAGATGTTTGGAGGTTAGAGGTGTTCCGGTAGCTTAAATTAGGGTGATTAAGGATATATATGATAAAGCTAAGATCTGGGTAAGGATGGCGTGTGGGACTCAGAACACTTTTTAGTTGAGTTAGGTTTGCATCAGGGATCAGCTCTCAACCTTTTTTATTTGCTTTGGCGATGGATACAATGAGGCTCCACATTCATGGGGAGGAGACATGTTGACATTATTTGCTGATAACATAACTCTGATTGACAAGATGCGAGGTCAGGTTAGGGTGAGGCAGGAGATTTGGAGACAAATGCTAGATTCGAAAGGTTTCAAGTTGAACAAGAACAAGACGGAATACTTCGAGTGCAAGTTCAGTGATATGACTCATGAAGCGGATATGGACGTGAGGCTTGATTCAAAAGTCATCCCCAAGAGAGCCAGTTTTAAGTAACTTGGGTCAATAATCCATGATAAAAGGGAGATTGTGGATATACCTCTGCGACTCAACGGTAAATTCTACAGAGTGATGGTTAGGACAACTATGTTGTATGTGGAAGAGTGTTGGCCTGTCAAGAAATCTCACTTCTAGAAATTGAATGGGGTAGACATGAGAATGTTGAGATGGATGTATAGGAATACCAGGAGAGATAAGATTAGGAATGAAGATATTAGGGACATGGTGGGAGTGGTCTCTAAATATTGTCAAAATCAGGCTCGACTATTGCACAACAACTCGGGCTCGGAACACGAAGGGTTGAAGATCGACCCTGAGTCTCATCGAACCAGAACACGAGGCTAGAATGTCCGTCATCAAGAACATCAGGCCTTTGATCCCGGAATCGACCCTGAACCCGAATAAGCTCGAGGAAATATTGTCAGTATAAAACAACAGAAGAGCAAAATGACGGAAGGCCAAAATATCTGTAACATACCGGATATTTTGGCGGGAATCTCGGCACATATCAGTAAAGAGACGACAAATAAGCAAACCATGAGATTTTTACCTTTTATAGAATTGTACCTAAAGTAGGACTCCCCTACTATATAAAGGGGAGTCTATTACTTGTAAAGTACATTGTAACACACATCCTAAGGCAATATATTGTTATTTCTAGTTCTTAGTATCTTGTCATTCTGTTCCAACATCGATAAAAGTATTTTTGGCTCGAGGGTGACTAACCTTCCAAGGCTAACATTGTTTAGCTTGTGTGATTTCCATTTACTTTCTCATTGTTTATTTCAATTTCAATTCGATTTCTCATTATGTATCGAGTTAGATCACGTGTCCTTAAAACCACATACAAATTCAATTGTTATCCAATTTTGAGGGTAAACAGTGTGGCGCCCACCATTGGGCTAAGGATATTAGTGGTTATTTTATACAAATCTCCATAACACACACTACTTTACACTTGCTCTGTGAAGTGTCTTTGATTCCAGGCCAAAACAAAAAATGTCAAACTCTCAATCAACGCCCCTACTTGTTGACAACAAGTCCGGTCATCAAGGTGAAAATAACAACATAGTGCCTGATAACGAGGTATTGCCTGCTGATCCTGTTGGAATTCCGATCGCATATCTGATTGACGCTAATTCACATGTGTCTATCGACGCAAACTTGCCTACCAACCCCGAAAATAGCATCCGTGGTGGATCCCGATCGACAACTCGAAATACAAAAAACATTGAAGGAGACAGAATCAGTCTACAAGTGATCTTCGAAATGATGCAGGCTCAACATGCGGTGATAGATCAATTACATAACCAAAGCCATGCACCGAGAAGGGTCGAGCCCGATCTGCCCCGGGAAGTCAACCGCAGAGATGAACCGGTCATAGAAATGTCAAATGAACATGAATCGGGGGCTAACCCCGAGATCATAAAGATGCTCGAGAAGCTAACAAAACGGAAAGAATCAGAGACAAGAAAATGAAAGATAATGACAAAAAGGTGGAAACCTACAATTCTAGGGTAGACCAAATCCCAGGAGCACCTCCGATATTGAAAGGCCTGGATTCCACGAAGCTCGTGAAAAAACCCTTTTTCCTCTGAGCGCGACTCCAATTTCCGATCCTCAAGAAATTCCGTTTTCCCAAAATATCTAAGTATAATGGAACGATCGACCCAGACGAGCATGTAAGCTCTTATACTTGTTCCATCAAAGGGAACGACTTGGAGGATGATGAGATAAAGTTTGTTCTGCTGAAAAAATTTGGGGAGACCCTGTCAAAAGGAGCTATGATATGGTATCATAACTTACCCCCTAATTCTATTGACTCATTTTCTATGATTGAATATTATTTCGTGAAAGCACACGTCGGTGCCATCAAGGTCGAGACCAGGAAATCGGACCTTTTCAAAGTATAACAGAAGGATAACAAGATGCTTAGAGAGTTCATGTCCCATTTTCAAATGAAACGAATGGATCTGCCACAGGTCACTGATGAGTGGGATTTTCAAGCGTTCATTCAAGGACTCAATATACGAAGCTTGGTAGCTTTACATCAGCTGAAGCAGAACCTGATAGAATACCCGGTCATTACCTGGGCCGATATGCATAACCGTTATTAATAAAAAATCAGAGTCGAAGATGATCAACTCGGGGGCCCTGTGGGGTCTGTTTATCCCATCAAAACCCTCGATAGAGTCAAGAGAGATATCCATCGTGAACCGAGACAAAACACGAATCAGTATTATCCATATAATGGAGATCGGAGAAGAAGTGGGTCCAGGAGGAACTCTAAGTGAAACGAAAGGAGAAATGACCGAGGCCAGAGCAACAGGGGACTCATGAACAAAAACAGCCTCGACGGGTCCATCGGGCCTAAAGAAGAGCCGAGGCTATCAAAATATAACTATAATGTCGACGTTGCGGCCATTGTACCAGCTAGCGGGCGCATCAAAGATATTAAATGGCCTCGAACTCTACAATTTGATCAAAACCAAAGGGATCCTAACTAAATGTGCAAATATCATGGCACTCATGGTCACAGAACGAAAGATTGTCGACAGCTGAGAGAGGAAGTAGCCCGACTATTCAGCAATGGGCACCTTCAAGAATTCTTGAGCAACCGAGCCAAAAATCATTTCAGGAACAGGGATTCTAACAAACAAACAGAATAAGAAGAACCTCAACACGTTATTATCATGATCATCACCGGGGTTGATATCCCACAAGGGCCAATGTTGAAACGCACCAAAGTACCAATCACTAGGGAGAAACAAACTCGAGACTACCTACCGAAAGGAACTTTACCTTTCAACGACGAGGATGCGAAAGAGATTGTACAGCCCCACAAATGATGCACTGCTAATATATGCACCCTTAAATAAAGTTCGAGTTAAACGTGTGTTAATTGATCCAAGTAGGTCGGCCAACATTATTTGATCAAGGGTCGTGGAGCACCTCGGTCTACAAGAACAAATCGTTCCTGCAGTGCGAGTTCTAAATGGATCCAACATAGAATGTGAAACCACTAAGGGTGAGATAACATTACCAGTAAACACCACTTGAACCATCAAGGAAACTAAATTTTATGTGATCAAAGGAGACATGAGGTACAACGCTTTATTCGGAAGTCCATGGATCCACAACATGAGGGAGCTGCCCTCGAAACTGCACCAGGCACTAAAATTTCCAACATCTAGCGGAATCAAAAGAGTCTACAGTGAACTACTGACTTCCAAGGAAATGTTCACGGTTGAAGAGGTGATACCGACTTCTAAAATATCAAAATCGGAGGATCCGACCATATGGTCAAAAAATATGGCCAAATAGAAATCACAGATACCATCCTCGACAGATTCGGACAAGCAAAGGGAAGGCGATGACGATGATTACAGGGTTCCTAGATGCCACAAAATTGACGATCGAGGAGCTTTAATAAGTCATATTGATAGAATCTTGCCCGATCGAAAGGTAAACTTGGGCATGGGTTTAAGCTCTGAGCTTTAGAAAAAATTCATTCAATTTCTTATAACTAACGAAGATTGTTTCGCTTGGTCCCACCTTGACATGACAGGGATCTTATGGGAGATAACCACTCACAAGCTAAGACTAGACCCATAGTTCCACCTGGTCAAACAGAAGAGGAGACCCTAGTCTGAGATCAAGCATGATTTCATCAAGGATGAGGTATCTAAACTCCTTAAAATAGGGTCTATTCGAGAGGTTAAATACCCGGATTGGTTAGCAAACGTAGTGTTCGTCCTTAAAAAAGGGAATAACCTAAGAATATGTGTAGATTACAAAGATTTGAATAAGGCATGTCCCAAAGACTCTTTTCCTTTTCCCAACATCGATCGTGTAATAAATGCCACATCCGGCCACGAGATCTTCAGTTTTCTCGACGCCTATTCCGGGTACAACCAAATACGGATGGACCCGGGTGATGAGGAAAAAACTTCTTTCATCACTAAATACGGCACATACTGCTATAACGTGATGTCATTTGAATTAAAAAATGTCGGTGCCACTTACCAACGCCTAGTAAATCAGATGTTTTAGGAACAAATGGGAAAATCAATGGAAGTTTACATTGACGACATGTTGGTTAAGTCCCTGCGAGAATAGGACCATTTAAAACATTTGCAAGAAACATTCAGCATACTGAAGCAATACAATATGAGTTGAACCCAGAAAAATGTCTGTTTGGAGTTGGGTCGGGTAAGTTCCTTGGATTCGTGATATCCAACCAGAGAATCAAGATCATTCCCAAAAAAATCTAATCAATCGAAGATATTTGGGTCGTAGACAACGTAAAGGTTGTGCAAAGGTTAACCGGGCGCATAGCCGCCCTGAGGCGATTTATTTCGAGGTTATACGATAAGAGCCACCGATTCTTCACACTAATGAAAAATAAGAATAACTAGTTGTTGACCCCAGAATGACAACGAGCTTTGGAAGATTTCAAATGGTACTTATCGAGTCCGCTGCTACTTCACACACAACGGCAGACGAACAACTATACTTATACTTGGCGGTTTCAGAGATAGTGGTAAGTGGAGTCCTAGTCCGTGAAGATCCAGGTACGCAATTTCTAATTTACGGTCTTAGTAAGACCCTAGGTGAGGCCTAAACTAGGTACCCTCACCTAGAAAAACTGGTGCTCGCTTTTCTAAGAGCCTCTAGGAAGCTAAAACCATACTTCCAGTGTCACCCTATATGTGGCGTAACTACTTACGTTGAGGAACGTTATGCATAAGCCCGAGCTCTCGGTCCAGTTGGTCAAATAGGCAGTGGAAATAAGTGGGTAAAATATTGAATACGCCAATAAGTCTCAAATCTTGGAAAACTTTGTGGTCGACTTTACTCCGGCCCTAATACCCGAGTTCAAAAGAGAGTTATTAATTAACTAAGGGCCTTCCTCGAGAATCTAGGCACTCTTTACAGACGGCGCCTTAAACGCAAAAGCGTCTGGACTTGGCATCGTATTGAAGCCACCAACATGTAACGTAATTAGACAATCTATTAAGACTGTGAAATGACTAACAACAAGGCTGAATATGAGGCCATGATTGCAGGCCTTGAACTAGCCAAAATCTTAGGGACAGAGTGATTGAAGCCAAGTGCGACTCCCTCATTGTGGAAAACCAAGTTAATGGAACATTCGAGGTCAGAGAAGAACGAATGCAAAGATACTTGGAAAAGTAACAGGTAATATTACATCGGTTCAAAGAATGGACTTTGCAACACGTACCTCGGGACCAAAATAGAGAGGCCAATGCCCATGCTAACTTAGTGTCACCGATCGAAGACGACGAGTTCAATTCGGGAGAAGTCGGATAGCTTATGAGATCGGTGCTGGAAGAAGGCCATGCCGAGATCAATTCAACGAGCCTAACTTGGGACTGGAGGAATAAATACGTAGAATATCACAGGACCGGTAAACTGCCCTCGGATCCAAAAGAATCGAGGGCCCTACGTACAAAGGCATCACGATTTAGCTTGTCCGAAGATGGAACCCTGTTCAAAAAAACATTCAATGGCCCACTTGCAATATGTCTAGGCCATGGGATACAAAGTACATTTTGAGGGAAACCCACGAAGGTGCTTGTGGAAATCATTCAGGAGCTGAATCGCTGGTACAAAAAATAATCAGAGTTGGTTACTACTTGATCGATATGGAAGAAGGCACATATGAGTTCGTTCAAAAATGTGATGGATGCCAAAGGCATGCTCTGATAATTCATCAACCCAGGAGCTGCTGCATTCAGTTTTGTCACCATAGCCGTTCATGAAGTGGGGAATGGACATCGTCGGCCCCCTAGCATGGGCACCTAGTAAGGCCCAATTTATATTGTTTGTGACTGACTATATTTTTAAATGGGTGGAAGGCCAGGCGTACGACAAGGTCAGGGAGAAGTAAGACACCAATTTCATTTGGGACCACATCATATGCCGATTCGGAATGTCGGCCGAGATTGTATGCGACAATTAGAAACAATTCATCGGCAGCAAAGTAACCAAATTTCATGAATACCACAAGATCAAAAGGATCCTATCAACACCCTATGACCGTATTGGGAACGAACAAGCTGAATCTACCAAGAAAACCATACTCCAAAACCTTAAAACGAGGTTAACCGACGCCAAATAAATTGAAGAAAATCCTACCTGAAGTCCTATGGGCATACCGTATGACCTCAAAGTCTAGTACCGGTGCCACCCCATTTTCTTTGGTTTATGGCGCCGAAGCTCTATACCAGTCAAAGTCAAATAACCACGTACCAGATTCATATATGCAACAAAAAAATCTAACGACAAGGCCATGAGTACGAGCCTGGAACTATTAGATGAAAGGCGTGAAGTCGCCCTTGTCCGGTTGACCCCCCAAAAACAGCGGATCGAAAGGTATTACAATCGAAGGGCCAACCTTTGGCACTCCAATACCGGGGACATTGTACTAAGTAAGGTCACACTAAGCACCCAAAACTCTAACAAAGGAAAATTTGGTTCGAACTGGGAAGGACCATACCAAATTATCCAGATCACAGAAAAAGGATCCTACACTCTCGGAACAATGAACATCGAGCAACTACCGAACAACTGGAATATAACTTAGTTGAAGCGATATTGCTTCTATGGTACGACCCCATTCTTTCTTTTATTTAAATTTTAAACAAATGCGTACAGGTAACCAACAAGGGATGATACGAGATTTTAGGTCTGAAAGCACGCGTTGAATTTTTTTCCCTTGAACCGTTTTTTTCCCAAATGGATTTTCCGACAAGGTTTTTAACGAGGGAAAAAGTAAATCGTGCTAACATAAAATTGAAGGTCGGATACGATTTGGTGATGATGATCACAACAACATTTGAGGCCTCTCTTCGATCAACCCCGAACACTGGAGGGCATTACCCTTGGATATCGACTTTAGCAAGGAAAGAGACTTCATGATTGAAGGGTTTCAATCGATAGGATTTAAGTAAGGTCCAAAAAGTCAAATGAACCATGCCCACATAGACTGCTCAAACCCTGGCACAAATCATGTATACATGTATAACGATTATGCACAAGAATAAAAAGAAGTCTCTTCCTTGTGCACAAACATCTTGTCCTTTAAAATATTTCTTGCATTTCTCAAGGAATTTCCTACATCTGAAACCATAAAGGTATCGAGCCCAAGGTCCACCTTAATCTGAGTTTGAATAATCACTCTCACTCGGGGACTACCGTCCGAAAACAAACTCAGACGATCCGATCTATTAGACCTCTAGGGCATAATACCTATTAGGCAGCGCCCCAGTTTCAAAGGCAACGACCACCCCCACTTGGGGACTGTTATCTTAGGTAAGCCCGGATAACTCGGGACAGCAAGCCCACTGGGCGACACCTGATCTTAAAAGGCTACGGCCATATTAACATGGCTCAAAGACGTCCGAGACCCGTAACAATAACAAGGCCTTAAAAAATTCACAACCGGTTCTAAAGGCTACCGTCGGCAAATATAAACTACTTTGGAAAAGGTTTCTATTAATACCGAATCCCCACGATGCTTTAAAACGAAATAATGGTAAAGGCAAGGTTAGTTCAATTTTCCGAATGTAACCTAACTATTTCATGCTAAGGTATTTCAATCTTTGTGAATACAAATAATAAAGCAAAGGGAAAATTCAAAAGTTGTGGAAGGGAAAAAGCCTTATGTACAAATCAAAAATTCTTTTTACAAGGGCCAAATAGCCCCGAAAAAACGGTGGTACAAAAAGTAGAAGAAAAAAACATCTAAAAGGGTCCTAAGCGGCCTAGTCTTCATCGGGGGCCGTAACATCACCTTCGGGGTCGCCGCCATCCTTAGACTCACCTGAATCCTTAGACTCCTCGGAAGCTTCCTCCTCGGGATAGGCTAGCTTCTTGGCCTCATCTTGGAGCTCCTTGGCATTCTCAATCTCAGCGTATAAATCTAAACCCTAAGCGTGAACTTCCTCGAGGGCCTCCCTTCGAGATTGCCACTTTATATGCTCAACTATATTTCTTACAAGGTCCTGAGCAGCCTCGGTAGAGGCCTTGTGCTAGGCCACCTGTTTACCTTGAAAATGGTATTAAAAATATCTGATTTATTCCACTACTAGTTAATAATCAAGAAGTAATGAATGTAAGTAAGGAAAATGAGATAAGCACACCAAAGTTGTCACAAGACTAGGGCCTCGAGCTCACTGGAATCAGGGGCCTCAGGGTCGGATAATAGCAATAAATGAAGAACAATAAATGAAGAACACTAAATAAGGAGCACTAAAGCTAAGAGAGAGTGTTGAGCATGAAAAAAGTAGAGAATGTTCTATTGCAGTCAAAATGTTGTGTCTTACAAGAATGATTGGGGTCCCTTTATATAGGAGGGGTGAACCACAACATAGTACATGTCTAATTATGACAGAGAAATGATATGGGTACAACTGTATAATGGCCTTGTACGGACTTGTACTATCTTTGCAGACCTTATCAGCTCTAACCACATGTTCTTGTAAAATTCCCGCCTTTCCATGATAGTCATCGATTATAGACTGCTCCAAGGTAGGCCGTGATGGTCCTTTGACATACTTCCTCGAGATATGCACTTCGAGGTCGAGCTTCAGACTCTACTTCGAGCCTCTCGAGATCGAGCATTGCATGCCATAGAGGCCTCGATATCGGACTCGCCGATATCGACCGTATACAGATAGTCCCTGCGTTTCTAAGAGTGAAATGATAAGAAACGATTTGAATTCTTTGACTCTTCAATTTCCCCATTGTGATGTCAGTTGAGGTTTGTGATTGATGTGACAGAAAGGACGTCAAATTTCCATGCTTGCACGGTTCTCAAATGTCATAAATCGATAATGACGGTTGGCCGTCCTTTTGTTTCTCCCAACACGCATACTAACCCCTATAAATACTCCAATCCTTCATTCCTTAAACTTTTACTTTTCACAACATCTTCAGACCTTGATAAACTCTTTTATACGCTTGCTTCTTTTATGTGTTCATCTCTCAACCAATTTATTCCTCTTCTTCTGAAATTTTTATAGCAAAAATGGCAAAGACTTCTAATACTGTTCCCCAAAAGGAGAAATCCCCTTCATCATGCTCGTCTAAGAGCAAAGCAGTAGTACCTCCTCGTGTTAAGGAGTGCATCTCTGGACCTTGTGAAATATCCTCTTATTTCAAGGATGAAAAACCTTCTTCGATAGCGGGACAATGTGAACCTATGTCTCGATATATCAGTTTGATAACTGAAACTGAGAAAGTGAAGATCGACTTTCGTTAGGGGGAGGTGGTACAAGTGGATATTCCTTCACCCGAGGAAGAAACAACCATACACAAAGCCGGTTTTCTTAGTGTGTAGACATATCCTTTCACCTTAGGTCTGATAGATCCATCTTCACCATCGATAGACCTAGTGATCCTCAATTTCTGCAGACAATATCGGGTGACGCTTGGCCAAATCTATCCATCATTCTAGCGAATCGTTTACCTAATTAGGTATTTTTCAAACATGGTCGAGGGGATGCCTTTTACCCTCGAGGTGGCCTGATTAAGCTGCAACGTCAATCTTCGAATGCCTTCTTTGCTAGCATCGACGAGGACAAGGACCGAGGGTGGATGAGCCGCTTTGTTCGAGTCAGGACATCAGACCTGATCCCTGCTGAGAAGGTGTCATTCCCCGAGGAATGGAATATGAATCATAAGTAAACATGTTTCGTTAGTCATATATTTTTCCTTTCCTTTGAACTAACTCCCTTCGATGATGCAGCTGTCGAGTGGTACCGTGGCGCAGTCAAGGATCTCCCGGGCTGGGTTTGACAACTAGATTTGACCTCTCCCTACGTTAAGCGCGTGTGGCATGATTTGCCCAAAACCCGATGGGAGGCCAAAAACCACGGTGAGTTTTATTTCCGACATATTTGAATTCCTATAGAAAAAATATATCTTGGTAGTTCACTTAACCTTTTATGTTTATATAGGCCTTGGAGAAGCCATTTCGATGAGGCCGCCCCCACCTGGCGAAGTAGATACCCCAAAACCTGGTAAGGATAAGAAAAGGAAAAAGGAGACGCCGATGGAGTCCCCGAAACAAAAAAAGGCCAGAGCTCAAAAGTCTAAGGTCGATATAGTGGCTTTAACACCTGAAGCTGCTGAGATCCTTTTTTTCGAGGATGAGGAGGATGATCGCTGCCCGTTAGTGGTCGAAGGAGGAGGAAGCACTGGTTCTTCAGAGGCCGCCGAGCTGAATACTACTTCACCTAAGACTACTGATGCAGTTGAACCTCGAGTTGAGGAGGTTCCTGAAGGGGGCTCGGGCAAAGACCTTGAGCCGACTGATAACCATGGCATGCCTGGTGCTAAAAAGTACTCGGTTGGAGAGCCTGAAGAAAATAACCCCACAACTCCTCGAGGGAAGAGGAACGCCCCGATTGATCCACTCGGGGTGATCGACGTGGATGACTCCCCCCAAGGTCCATCGTTTTCTGACGGACAGATACGGGATGCTCGAGATATGAAGACTTCTGAAGCGGGGGCATCCCTCGGGGAGAATGATTTCTTTGAATAGTGCTTTATCGGTTTTGGGGAGGGCCCCGATCCCCACGCCTCCTTTATCTTCGACGAGACTGATAAGCTTCGAAAGCGGGTATACTTTTTCCTTTACAAACTATGTTTGGGATTTGATTTGTACCTTTATAACTTCCTTTCTTTTTGACCAGGTTATGATGCTCTACGATCAGGCTTTCTAAAAATCATGGGATAAGCTTACCTAATGTGAAGATGAGTTTAGGAGGCTTGTGCAGGAACACGATGACCTCAAGGTCCTCTATGTCATAAAAGAGAAGGAACTTAATGACCTCCGAGCCCGTTTTGAGAAGGCGTCTCGAGAACGGGTCTATTCTATCGAGCAGGTAACATAGTCTTCGTGGGCTTGTTTTACACTTATTCATTTCAGTGTTGTAATGTCTCAATTCAATTTTTGCAGCTCAAGCAGAAGGATGACCTAGTGGGTCAACTTCGGGAGGAGATTAGGGTCAAGGATATTGAGATCCTCGGGTTGAAGCAGCACATGGATGAGGAAGCCTCCGAGAAGGACACTCTTCGAGAGAAACTAACCTCAACTGAGCATCAACTTCAAGGTGCAAAGGGAGAAAGCCGCAAATATAAGGAGCTTCATGCTGACTGATGTTGATGCAAATCCTCGGGGTAAGAAAATATCTGCTGAAGCCGAACTCAGGCTAACTCGTGCCCTTGACCATGCTCTATTGGAGTCTCAGAGGCAGGTTCTTGAAGAGATACATGTCAAAGGTTTTGATCTTTCTGCCGAGATCGAGAAAGTGAAGGCTTTAGAAGAAAAATGAAGAGGTCATTGATGATCAAGTCGCTAAGGGTCAAGCGAGGGTGTAGATCCTGATAGAAATTCCTCCGATCGAGTGCCCCCGACAGAAGATTAGGCTTCTATTATTTCCTTTTTTGTGTAAGGGGTCCATGTGGGAGCTTTGTAAATATATTTTTGTGAACACCATTTGGATAAAAGAATCCTTTATGCTTCATCTTCGTTCTTCGTTAATTCATGTCTCTCCTTTACTTTTTCAAATGAGGTTTGATTTTTGCTGATGATCGGTCCGATGTGTTGGACTTAGAATATAACACCCTTTGGTTTTTTTTTGCTTGATGAACAATCGATAATGGTTGACCTTTTAGTGTCCGATATTCAAGTCAAGCTTTAGCTCGGGACTTTCGTGTCCGAACTTAGGTGGGGTCTCGAGCACAGTGTGCTTCGGCTTTTAGGTTGTTTGGGTATCGACCCTTAGGTTTGAAAACATTGGCCCTTAGGCTTTTTTCATTTTAGCCCTTAGGCTATTTTCAATTTGGCCCTTAGGCTATTTTCAATTTGGCCCTTAGGCTCTTTATATTAGACCTTAGGCTTTTTAGATTGGCTCTTAGGCTATTTAGGTTGGCCCTTAGGTTCTTACATATCGGCCCTTAGGCTCTTTTTAGATCGGCTCAATTCGACCTATAATATGGCTATAATTTTCCCCCATTCTCGCTAAAGACTTTTAAAGTATTTTTATGCCTTGGCATGTTTTCTGTTCGTCCGACTCTTTAAAGGCTCAAATAGGAACCTCGATTATAAGTCAATATGTGACGATAATTGAGTGCCTCGTGAGGTTCTCTCAAAGGCTGATTTTTTGAAGCCTTTATATTGAAGGCTGATTTTTCCGAAGCCTATTCATTGTTCGGAGCTGATATTATCGAAGTTCCTTTGCTTATGCCGAGGGTAGCTTGATTAATCGGTTTTTCTAAAGTGTTTTAAGTCCTTTAGATTTTATGGTAGAAGTCGGACGTCTCCAAGCCGCATTACTTCGGCCGTAGCCTTTTCATATGATCGTAGTCTTTATATTAGTCCCCGGGTGAGATGACCTCGGCCTCTATATTGAGGGTATGCCTCTTTTGGGGTCTTACAAGTTCGAATATATAGCATTGGCCTTAAATATCGGGGTTATGCCTTTTTAAGTTCTTATAAGTTTGAGTACGCCTCATTGAGGTCTTATAGATTTGATTGCCTCATTGAGGTCTTATAGATTCGATGTTGCCTCATTAAGGTCTTACAGATTCGATGTTTCCTTATTGAGGTCTTATGAGCTCGAGTCCTTGATGTCTCGATAAGTTGATTGTCGATGACATTCCCCGAGTGTTCGGGAGTATTTGTCCCTTGATCTGTTTAATGCAAGAATAGTCAACTTCTTTGAGGCACAAAGTGTTTTGATGAACAAGGATGCTTCTTCGATTACTTGATACATGCGTACATGTTTTTGCCATTGGGGGCTCGACTTTTCTACACGGGCACATTTCATTTGACTGTTTGGCCCGATACAATATTCTCCTATCGAGGCCCCCAAGTATTCGAGGTAACCTCCGAGGGTGATGCCCCCAAGTATTCGAGGTTGATTGAAAAGAAGCCTTGAATACTTGATGAGTTTTATTAGGTAGCATATATATGTTGCCTCGTTAAAAACCTTGCTGGTAAAACCCATTTGGGATAAACCCGATCTAAGGGAAAAAGAGTGCAACGCATGCTTTAAAACCCAAGGTCTTCGAGATGAAGGGTGCTTCGATTATTCTCGATCGAATACCCGCTACAAGTTAGTATTAAATATAAACGAAAAGGGAGAAGGTTATACCTTCGCAGTAATAGCGTTTGAGAATCGATATGTTCCAATTGCTTGGTAGTTGCTCGCCCTCCATGGTGCCAAGTTTGTAGGACCCTTTTCCTACTACTCCGCGGATGCGGTACGGTCTTTCCCAGCTAGGGCCGAGTTTCCCTTCGTTTGGGTTTCAAGTGTTGAGGATGACTTTACTTAGAACTAAGTCCCCGACTCTGAAGTATCGGAGGTTTGTTCTTCTGTTATAGTATCTTTTTGATCCTTTGTTTTTGAGCAGCCATTCGGACCAGTGCGGCCTCACGCTTTTCATCTAGTAGTTCGAGGGTGGTATCACGGCCTCATTGTTTGAGTCCTTGGTGGCGTGCTGAAATCTAGCACTTGGCTCTCCGACCTTGACTGGTATCAGCGCCTCGGACCCATATACCAGATAGAATGGGGTCTCCCCTGTGCTTGACTTCGAATTTGTTCGATATGCCCATAGTACTTCGGGCAGCACTTCTCTCCATTTCCCCTTCGCATTTTCCAACCTCTTCTTTAGGTTTTGAATGATAGTTTTTTCTGTGGACTCGGCTTGGCCATTAGCAATTGGGTGGTAGGGTGTCGATAGGATCCTTTTGATTTTATGATTATCGAGGAATTTCATCACCTTGTTGCCGATGAACTGCTTCCCATTATCACATTTAATATCGGAGGGGATCCTGAATCGACATATGATGTGGTCCCATATGAAGTTGATGACTTCTTTTTCTCTTATCTTCTCGAAGGCCTGCGCTTCTACCCATTTCGAGAAGTAGTCAGTCATAAATAAGATAAATCTAGCTTTACGTGGCGCCACTGGTAGGGGGCCGACGATGTCCACCCCCACTTTCATGAGTGGACACGGGGATAGGACTGAGATTAGTTATTCACCGGGTTGATGAATCATCGGTGCAAATATTTTGCATTCGTTACATCTTCGAACGAATTCCTTGGTGTCCTTTTCCATGCTATCCCAATAGTACCCTGCTCTGATCACATTGAACCAAAGAATCGGCACCGAGTGGTTTCCACAGGTGCCTTCGTGGATTTCTCGAAGAACATAGTCGATGTCCCCCGGTCCCAAGTATACTACTGATGGTCCGTCGAAGGTCCTTCTGTATAGTGTTCCATTTTCGTCGAGTGAAAATCGAGCTGCTTTTGCTCGAATGGCCCTCGTTTCTTTTGGATCCGTAGTGAGTTTCCCATGTTTCAGGTAGTCAATGTACTTTTTCATCCAATCCCATGTTATACTTGTGGAGTTGATTTCTGCATGGCCTTCTTTGATCACCGACTTTGATAGTTGTACGACAGTCCCCGGGATTATGTCGTCTTCTTCGACAGACGAACCAAAGTTTGTGAGTGCATCGGCCTCGCTGTTCTGTTCCCGAGGTATGTGAACGAGGGTCCACTCTTTGAAGAGATGCAATGTCAATTGAAGCTTGTCTAAGTATCTCTACATCATATCTTCTTGAACCTCGAAGCTCCCATTTACTTGGTGTACAACCAGAAGAGAGTCACATTTTGCCTGGATGACCTTTGCTCCTAGGCCCTTGGCTAGTTCGAGATCTGCAATCATGGCCTCATACTCGGCCTCATTGTTAGTCAACTTCGAAGTTTTTATATATTGTCTAATTATACTGCCGGTAGGCGGTTTTATAACTACACCGTTTTAATTCTTCCAAGGCCCGTTGGCATTCCGGAGTCCATTCGAAGTTGTTTCTCTTCTTGAGAAGGGAGAAAAAGTGATGACTTTGATCCGATGAACTCGAAATAAATCGGCCTAAGGCTGCTATCCTACCGGTCAGCCGTTGTACTGCTTTCATATTGTTCACCATGGTGATCTCCTCGATGGCTTTGATTTTATCGGGGTTGATCTCGATCTCCCTATTTGACACCATGAAACCCAAAAATTTACCCGAGCTAACTCCAAAAGCGCATTTTTCGGGGTTGAGCTTCATGTTGTACCTTCTTAGGATATCTAACGTTGCCTGTAAATGAGTCAAATGGTCCTCTGCACGCAGGGACTTAACTAACATGTCGTCAATGTAAACTTCCATAGACTCGCCTATTTGATGTTCGAACATCTTATTAACTAGGCGTTGGTATGTTTCTCCCGCATTTTTTTAGCTCAAAGGGCATTACATTATAGCAATACGTTCCATACTTTGTGACAAACGAAGTGTTTTCCTGATCGTCCGGGTTCATTTGAATTTGATTGTACCCAGAGTAGGCATCGAGAAAGGTGAGGATCTCCTGGCCAGCCGTGGCATCGATCAACCGGTCGATGTTGGGCAATAGGAAGGAATATTTTTGGCATGCTTTGTTTAAATCCTTGTAATCTATACACGTTGTAAGTTTATTCCCTTTTTTGGGGACTACTACTACGTTAGCTAGCCATTAAGGGTATTTTACTTCCCTAATGGACCCTATTTTGAGAAGTTTAGTTACCTCATCTTTGACGAATGCATGTTTTACCTCGAATTGAGGTCTCCTTTTTTGTTTCACCGGTTTGAACCTGGGGTCGACACTTAGTCGATGGGTGAATCCCAACATAGTACATGTCTAATTATGATAGAGAAATGCTATTAGTACAGCTGTATAACGGCCTTGTATGGACTTTTACTATCTTTGCAGACCTTATCAGCTCTAACCACGTGTTATTGGGAAATTCTCGCCTTTCCATGACGGTCATCGATTATAGACTGCTCTGAGGTAGGTCGTGCTGGGCCTTCGACATACTTCCTCGAGATATGCACTTCGAGGTCGATCTTCAGACTCTATTTTGATCCTCTCGAGATCGGGCTTGGCATTCTATAGAGCCCTCGATATTGAACTCTCCGATATTGATCGTATACACCACCCTCTCATCATATTCGGCCTTGACCACGACGACATCTGACTTGGCCACCTCAAGCTCCTTGGCCATATTTTCTTGATCAGAGACAACAGAACTCAGGTGGGACTAGAGCTCCTCGGCCTTTTTAACCTGCACCAAGGACTTTTCCTTTCCAGCTGGTAGCTGGACTTCAGCCGAAGCCAACTATGCCTGGGCAGTATCTTTTTACGAGGCCAAGCGATCCATGTTTATTTTTCCATTCTTCGGCATCGGTCTTCACCGCATCCACCTCTGCATGGAGCTGCTCGATCTGGTCAAGTTTCTTTTGAACCTGTGGGTTCGTACCATTATCCACCGTGTCTGACTCATCATCACTAACTTCAAATACTCTTCTTACCTACTCGACCTGGTCGGCATTCTCCCGAGCCACTTCTAGATCAGCCTGAAGTTTCTCACTAAGAAGTTTGTAAGCATCCCTCCATTGAGTGATCCCTCGATTCTCTGTCTAATGAAGGTTTAACTCTTCCCGATATCGGAGAAAAGTCTCATGATGAAGCACCGAGGCCTGCAAACATAAAGAAAAAAGTTACGATTGTTTGTGACTTATTCTAAGTACATAATAAAGAGGCATTAAAAGTTACCCGATTTAGCGCCTGTTGTGCTTCGTCGAACAGGAACGGCGCCTCCACCTCGTTCATTTTGGTTTGATCCTCTTTGGTCACCACACACCGAAGACAACTAGCAATCCCTACGGGGGCCGAAAGGACCCACGCAATATTTTGAAATATGCATAATGATCGACCGCTTCCAGTCAGGATTCGCACTCGGAGCTGTGAACCAGTAGACTAGTTTCAGACTAGAGGAAGGCCCACCGGCCCCCAAAGATAGACTATTCCTTGGCACCGGTAAGTCACCCAACCCGGTGACATCCTCTGTAGCGGTGGTGTCTAGACCGTCAAAAAAGTTGTGAAAGGGGTTTGCCACCCCTTTGGGCCCTTCGTTGAGGTGACCTTTCAATGTCTCTGCCTCGTTGATCATAGAGTCAGTAAATGAAGGCGACATAGAGAGATCTATCACTCCAATTACGTCTTTAGGGGAATTGTCCTCTTGCCGATAAGCTCTGGCCGCGGTCTCCTTGTCGGCCTCCCTAACTTGAGGCAAAATGGCCTCGCCCCTCTTGTTCAGAGGCCTCAGCCACTGCCTCTACATCGGTCCCCCTATTTCGGGGCGATTCGATGGCGCCTCTTTCTAGTTAAGGGGCCCCTTGTCCCTCGAACTGTGACCGCACGCGGGCCACGAGTTCAGAGGCTTCTTCTTCTTCTTCTTCTTCAGACTCATCCCTCGACTGGTTTAGTGAGTCCGATGGGAGCTCTTAGGCACTGGTACTGTCTTTGGATTTGTACACCAGCCTCCTCCTCGGTTTTTTCTTCTCCAAGTTCGGAGAGCTCGGAGCCTGTTTTCTCTTCTTCTCCTCACCCTATATCGGAGCATGGGACTCGGAGGGTCAATCCTTGCCACCAGATGAAGGCCTCATTGCAACATCCTTGGGAAGACCTGCAAATAAAAAAAGTAAATGAGTAAGGGATCAGCAACACAGAGGAAACCTAAGTGTTGTCTACTTGAGAATGGAATCTCACCGTGAGAACAGGCTTCCCACTATCCCTTCGAATGTTCGCGTCATGCACGCTCGAAATATGTTTTCTATGACACGATGCCCTCGATCCACTCCTTGAGTCGAGGAAATGCATCCGACATCCAAGAAATAGCTGCAGCACCACAAACCATCGATAATAAGGGAGGAAAAGGAAAAGCGATGAAAATCTTGAAAGCAAGGTTATACTTACGTGTCATGTTCCACTTCTCAGGAAATGGCATATGCTCGGCTGGGATCAAATCTGAGGTCTTCACTCGGACAAAGTGGCCTAACCAGCCTCGATCCCGATCTTCACCGATGCTCGAGAATCAGGCCTTACTGGCTCGACGAGGAAACTTGATTAGTCCCCCTGGATAAATTCGGGGACAATATAAGAGCATGAGATCATCGAGGGTGAAGGGATACCCCTCGATCTTGCTTACAAAAAAACAAAGGAGAATTATTATCCTCAAAAAAGAAAGGTGGATTTGACAAGGGTCACCTCATACCTCCTACATAATACAATAATGACTGGGTCCAAGGCACCCAACGTGAAGGAATAACTATAAACACTTAAAAATCCCTCCACATGGGTAGTAATGTCTTCCTCGGGCTTGGGGACCACCACTTGCTTATTAGCCCAATTTCAATATTTCTTGACCTCGAAAAGGATGCCCGCGGTGATCGAGCAAATACATCTCAAGATCAGCTCACATTTTCGGAGGAGGTTCCCGTGCCGGTTCCTCGGTAGCAGCAGATGAAACGTTTTCCTCTACAGCTGGTCGTAAGGTAGAGGGACTTTCTTTTTGGGGAACGGATTTTGAAGTCTTCGCCATTTCTTTGATAGATGAAGAAAAGAGAGGAAGTTTAAAGATTAAGTTTGATGGTTGAGGATAAAAACAAAGCTGAAGATCTTGTGAAAGGATTTTATAATAGCCAAAAATTTAATACTGGGAAGTGCTGAAATTTCTAAGAAGCACAAGTAGAGAAGATTTGGATGTAAAGTTTGAATGAAAGAAAAAGGGGTATTTATAGTTTCCAAACGACGGTTCAAAGCCAGAAGTGGCCGACCAGCAACTGACGAGCATGTAATGCTATTAAGACGTGACTGACGAGACCTTTCGTTCATTTTGTTTTTTCTGAGACAGAGTACCGAGGAAAGAATTGGAAGCTCGTATCGTTTCTCGTCGTTTACTCTCTGAAAAATGAAGGAACTATCTGTATATGGTCAAAATCGGGGTCGACTATTGTACAACAGATAGGGCTCGGAACGCGAAGGGTTGAAGATCAACCCCAAGTCTCATTGAACCAGAACACGAGGTCAGAATGTCCGTCCTCAAGAACATTTAGCTCGTGATCCCGGAATTGACCTTGACACCGAATAAGCTCGAGGAAACACTGTCGGTATAAGATAACAAAAGAGCGAAATAACGGAAGGCCGAAATATCCGTAACCGACCGGATATTTTGGCGAGAATCTCGGCACGTATCAGTAAAGAACTGGAAAATCAGCAAACCAGGAGATTTTTACCTTTTATCAAATTGTACCTAAAGTAGGATTCCCCTACTACATAGAGGGGAGTCTGATTATTTGTAAAGCATATTGTAACACGCATCCCAAGGCAATATATTATTATTTCTAGTTCTTATTATCTTGTCATTCAGTTCCGGCATCACTAAAAGCATTTTTTGTTCGAGGGTGACTAACCTTCCAAGGCTAAGATTGTTCAGCTTTTGTGGTTTGCATTTACTTTTTCATTGTTAATTTCAATTTCAATCTGACTCATTTTGTATCGAGTTAGATCATGTGTCTTTAAAACAATGTACAAATTCAATTGTTACAGATTTTGAGGATAAACAGTCTCTGTGGAGGACAAGATACGCAGTGAGGTTAAGATGGTCCAGGCATGTGAAAAGAAGGGACACAGCTGCCTCAGTGAGGAGATGCAAGAGGTTGGTTGTGGGGGATATGCGGAGAGGTTGCGGTAGTCCAAAGAAGTCGTGGCGGAAAGTGATTAGGAAAGACACAGTGCAACTCCAGCTAACCGGGGACATGACCTTCGATAAGAAGGTGTGGGGGTTGAGGATTATGGTTGAAGGTTAGTAGGTTTTGAGCGTTCGTCTTTTCCTTACCGATAATATTAGTATTGCTTTTGCATTCCTCTAGGCTTAGGTTTTTACTATATTTTGTTTTGTTTCTTACTTCTATACATATGATCGTTTTTTTCGCGTCGGTTTATCTAATATTGTGTCGTTGGTACTGTTTGCTACTATTGCTCTCATATTTTTTGTGCTTAGGGTTTATCGGAAACAACCTCTCTGCCTTCACAAATATAGAGGTAAAGTTTGCGTACATCTTGCCCTCCCCAGACCCCACACGTGAGATTCTTCTTAGGTGTGATGTTGTTGTTGTTGTTGAATACATGAATTAAAATAAGAAATGACAAAATTCGCTTAATCGTTTTAGAATTTATATCTCTTTCCTTTTATAAAGCAGCGAATGTACTCTCTGAATTAGATTTCTTTTCTGGGTTAAAATTGCTTGTCCTTCTCTGTGTACTCGGTTATAACCTTCTTGTAAGCACTTGAAGTACTAGCATACATCAATTTCGAATTTCAGATTGAATAACACAAAAAGTTCTACTGAAGTTAACAATAATTTCTAACAATTTCACATTATTTCAAAAAGAAAAGCAGAAAATATATGTTTTAAATTATACAAATATGTATTAATTTAGGCTAATACAGAAAACCAAAAACTCAAAAGGAATTATTTCCAGCATAGGAATCCCTATATTACAATGCCGGAATAAGTAGACTTGTTTGCTGATATCAGGTTCTTGGTCCAGATTGATTTGCCGACGTCTTTACTAGACTTGTTTGCTGCCAAGCTTCTTCATATGCGTTCTATATGTGTGTTTTTAGCTAGCGTTTGGGTATAGATTTTCAAATTTATCTTGAAAAATTTACTTTGGGTGAAGTTTGGGTCGAATATGAAAATGTGTCTGGACAAACGTTTTCCAAACATATTTTTCAAATTTATTTTGAAAAAACATGTGCATTATTAGAGATTTGGCCCAAAACCAGCTATGATTTGGAATTTTTCTAAAATATAGGCAAAATCTATGACCAAATATGTGTTTGCCAAATAAAACCCAAGTTTATTCTGACAAAATCTATGATCAAACGGGCCCTTAGTATCTGCTGGGAAGTGGTGGGGATGGGCTAATTACATAAGAGTCTGGAACCCAATTAATGGGTTTCTGGACAGCAGTGACATTAATGTGTGGGAAAAAAAGCTACATTTCTATATATAACGCGGTAATATACCGCGCTATACATATATAGCGCCCACATTTAACGCGTTATGCACTGACGATTTGACTGTTAGGTA
>ML352129.1:0-41233 GCA_005239505.1 Nicotiana paniculata
ATATTGTATAGTCCCCCAAGTGTTTGAGCTTTGAAGAATAAAATCTCGAGCACTTGATTATTCTTTTCTTGTGGTCCTTTTCCTTAAAAGGAAAAACATTCCGGACTCGAAGGTATATAGTTTTTTAGATGATGACTACTTAACTCCTTTTAAAACGTCCATCAGAAAATGTAACCCTAGACCGGGAATTGTGTTATTTCCTCATGTCTTTGCAGGTCAAATATCATCATCTGGTGATGGGTTAGCTTTGTGCCTATCATCTAAAAAAGTTAGAAAAATGTTTAAATATTCAAAATAAAATCGAACATGTGATACCTGACGGGGGGGGGGGGGGGGGNATCCCTCGGATATTGTAAGGCCCTTCCCAGTTTGGATTTAGCTTTCCTGCACCTTCTTCTTTTGTTGATTGAAAGACATTTTTGAGGACGAAGTCCCCAATTTTAAAGTACCTGAGATGAGCTTTATGGTTGTAATAACGCTCTATGATTTGTTTTTGAGCTTCCATCTGTATCAATGCTACTTTTATCCGTGGTTCGAGTAGGTCCAGGTTGATCCTTAGTTCGTCGTCGTTTTGACCTTCCATGGCTGTTGAGAACCTTATGCTTGGTTCGCCAATCTCCACAGGTATTAAGGCTTCTGAGCCATAAACAAGTGCGAACAGATTTTCTCCCGTGGCTATTTTTGAGGTTGTTCTGTATGCCCATAGTACCGCTGGTAACTCATCAGGCCAGTTTCTTTTGGATTTATCCAGCCACTTCTTTAGATTGTTGATGATGACCTTATTCGTTGACTCAGCTTGACTGTTAGCCACGGGGTGTTAAGGCGTTGAGGTGATCCGCTTGATTTGCCAACTTTCGAAGAATTCTGTGATTTGTGAGCCTATGAATTGTGGGACATTATCACACACGATCTCCTTTGGTATTCCAAAGCGGCATGTTATGTTTCTCCATAAGAAGCTTTTACTTCCTTTTCTCGTACTTGTTTGAACGCTTCTGCCTGTACCTAGTTTGTAAATTAGTCGGTTAGTACGAGTAAAAACCATACCTGTCCTTTAGCTGTGGGAAGGGGTCCTACTATGTCCATATCTCATTTCATGAAAGGCCATGGGGATATTATTGGATGTAATAATTCAGCTGGTCGATGCATGTTATTGGCAAACCTTTGGCATCTGTCACATTTGGATATGAAATTCTCGGCTTCTTCCATCTTAGGCCAATAGTATCCGGCTCTGATTAGTTTTTTCACTAAGGATCTAGCCCTTGAGTGATTTCCACAGTTTCTTTCGTGGGCTTCTTTCATCACAAATTCCGTTTGGTTAGGTCCAAGGAATTTAGCTAGGGGTCCCCCCGAACATCTTGCGATAAATTAAGTTGCGAACAAGGCAGTACCGTGCAGCTTTGCGGCGTAGTGCTTGAGCCGCTTTCCTGTCTTCAGGTACGGTGCCATTCTGCAAAAAATTAAGAATTTTGTTTCTCCAGTCCCATGTTAGGNGCTCAATTGAGAGCTCATGTGCAAGTTCAAGCCCTGCAATAACAACTTCGTACTCTGCTTCATTTTTAGTGATATGATAACACTTTATAGCTTGACGTGTCTTTTCACGCGTGGGTGATATCAAGACTATGCCTAAGTCAGCACCTTTTATATTTGAAGAACCATCGGTGAACAAGTTCCACAGGCCTGGATTAACACCATTAAAGAGTTGTAACTCTTTTTCTACTTCAGATACAATGTCATTACTAAAGTCAACAACAAAATCAGCTAGTATTTAAGACTTAATTGCAGTCATAGGCTGATAAATTATCTCATGCTCACTTAATTATATGGACCATTTGGCTAATCTTCCTGACAATTCTTGTTTATGTAGAATATTTCTTAAAGGATATGAGGTCACAATAGTGATTGGGTGGCACATAAATAACATGGTTAATTATAGAATAGCGTGATAGCCGTAAGAAGATCATAAATAAGGTAAATAGTCTGGAGTGGATGTTGAAAATAGGGTCGTAATTTTCTAGATGCCATTATTAAAGCTAAAGCTAACTTTTCCAGATGTGGATATCTAGTCTCAGCATCTAGCAAAGTTTTACTTACATAATAGATAGGTGATTGTTTACCTTTTTCTTCTCTTACCAATACTTCACTTACAACAATTTCTAAGACAGCCAGGTAGATGCACAATCTTTCCCCTTCTTTTGGCTTTGAAAGTAGTGGTGGTTTCGATAGATAAATCTTCAGGTTCTTGATGGCTTGCTATCATTCTTCAGTCCATTCGAACTGATTCTGTTTTTTGAGAACTGAGAAGAATTTAAAACTTTTTTCGGAAGATCTAGAAATAAACCTCCCCAAAGCTGCTATTCTTCCTCTATTCCTCTGTTTGATACAAGGAAACCCAAAAATTTGCCTGATTGCACTCCAAAAGCGCATTTCTTTGGATTCAACTTCATATTATACCTACGTAAAATAACAAAAGCAGTATATAGGTGCTGGAAATGGTCTTGTGCTTGTGTTGATTTTACCAACATGTCATCAATGTATACTTCCATCATTTTTCCCAGATGTTCTTGGAACATCTTGGTCACTAGACTTTGATAGGTGGCTCCAGCCTTTTTAGGCCAAAAGGCATGACTTTATAACAATAAGTTCCCCTATTCATGATAAAGGAGGTTTTTTCCTCGTCTAAAGGATCCATTTTAATCTGATTATAACCAGAATATGCATCTAGAAATCTTAATAGTTCATGACCTGCGGTAGTATCAATCATTTGATCTATATGAGGCAATAAGAGTGAATCTTTGGGGAATTCTTTGTTTAAATCAGTATAATCTACACATACTCTCCATTTTCCATTCTTTTTAGGTACTACCACGGTGTTCGCTAACCAGTTAGGGTACGTTACCTCTCGTATCAACCCAATCTTCAAGAGTTTCTGTACCTCTTCGTCGATCACTTGGTTCTTGAATGGTCCTTGCTTTCTTTTCTTCTGCTTAACAGATACAAAGGATAGATCTTCATTTAGTTTATGAGTCATCACTTATTGTGGGATGCCTGTCATATCTGAGTGGGACCACGCAAAATAGTCCGCGTTAGCCTTTAAATAATCAATTAACTTCCCTCTTCGAGTGAGACTTAGCCTTGTGCCTATATACACTTTCTGCTCAGGTTTTTGTTCAAATAATGGAACAACTTCGAGCTCCTTCGTAGTTGTTTTGATGTGCTCATCTTTCTCTATTTCACGAATGACATTCGGTCTGGAGTCTGCATCTGTGTGGTATAGTACACCTTCCGTGGTAACTTGACTCTTCTTCTCGTAAGTATTTTCTTTCGTACCTATTTCAGCAATAATATCTTCCGTACCTATTTGGGCAGTAATTTTTTCCATGTCTGTTTGGGCGGTGTTACCCGCTTGGGAGATTTCCTTATCTTGTAATTCTTTCACCTCTATTTTCTTGTTGTAGTGTACCACATAATTTATATTTTTTGCGATTTGCTGATCTCCTTTGATTTTTTGAATCCCCCATTCAGAGGGAAATGTAATTACCTGATGCAACGTGGAGGGTATTACTTTCATGTCGTGGATCCATGGCCTTCCAATGATCACGTTATAAGCCATGTGAGTATCGATGAATTGGAACCTAGCTCTTTTGATCACCCCCTCAGCATAAGTGTTAAGCTCAATTTCTCCTTTTGTTATAACCATAGAGTTATCAAACCCGGATATGGCTCGTGATTTTGGGATTACTTGATTCCCCAGTAGAATTTCTTCCACGACTCTTAGCAAAATAATATTGACTGAACTGCCTGGATCAATCAACACTATTTTCACGTTAGTGTCATGAATAAGTATAGATATTACCAGAGCATCATTGTGCGAAAGCATTAATCCGCTGCTATCTGCATCATCGAAGGTTATATCGTCCTCTCCACGAGCACGTTTCCCGTGTGTAATTGTGAACTTTGTGGTTGTTTCGCAAATCACTCCGTTTACTTCCTCACCGCCGTGTATTATGTTAACGGTTCGTTTTGGAGATGAAGGCTTTGGGGGCTCCTACCTGTTCCTCATGTATGCATGTTTACCTTTATCACTAAGCAACTCTGTTAAATAGCCTTGTTTTAACAAATTTTCTACTTCTCCTTGTAGAAATCTGCAATCCGCAGTTTTATGCCCATGATCGTTGTGAAATTCGCACCAGTGATCTGGGTTTCTTCTACTTGGATTTGACTGCATCTCTTTGGGCCATTTTACCTTGTCTCCCATGTTCTTCAATATTGAGACAAGTTCAGTAGTACTTACCTTAAATGTATGATCCCCAATTTGAGTACTACCTCTAGGTCGTTCATCTCGATCTTTTCTAGATCTAGATGAGGATGAAATTACATCTCTTCCTTGTAGTCTATAGTCCGACCTAGTGTTTTCGACCTGGGGCGGATATTGCGTCCCGAGGGTCCTAAGTAAGGATCGTACCTATTTTTACCTGATCTTCTATCTGATTCAGGTCGTCTGGATCTGGAATGATCTTCATCTCTCGAACGAGCAATGATATCTTCTTCTATTCTGAGTTTAGTACGTACCTGTTATATACATCGTTCCATGTTGTGGGGGGAAATTCTCTTAGATTCTCCTTAAGTCGCCTGGTGGCTTCTGAGCTTTTATCGTTCAGATTGCTTGCAAATTCCATGGCTGCCCAATTATCAGGCACCCTGGATAACTGCATTCTTTCTCGTTGAAATCTGTCAACAAACTCATGAAGTAGTTCCATGTCTCCTTGTTTTATTTTGAATATGTCATCCATTCTCTTCTCAACTTTTTGTGCACCAGAGTGTGCTTTTATAAACGAATCTGCAAGCTCAGCAAAAGAGTCAATAGAATTTTCAGGGAGAAGAGAATACCAGGTTAGAGCCCCTTTGGTAAGTGTTTCCCCAATTTTTTTGAGAAGCACTGATTCAATCTCTTGTTTCGTTAAGTCTTTGCCTTTTACCCCAATAGTGAAAGTAGTCACATGGTCGTGTAGGTCAGTTGTTCCATCATATTTGGGAACGTCAGGTATTTTAAACTTATTATAGGTAAAGTTGCCGCACTAGGCTTCCACGGTTGTTGAGAATATCTATCAACATCGATGCCTTTGATAACAGGTGGTACACCAGGAATTTGTTCGATGCGATCGTTCTGCTCCTTCATGTTTTTCTGCATAGTTAACAGTAAATTTTGTAATTCTGAGTAATTAGATATACCGATCCTTCGCTGATGGCAATCTCGTCTACTATGAGGGCTCGTCAAACTGATTATCTATACCTACATGCATGAATGCAGCATCCTCAACAAAAGAACGTCAGTACGAATAATGTATTGAGTATGTAAGGCAGAACTGAAACATAACAATAAGTCAACATTAATTAAAGACATATAAGAATCAACCTGAATCTATGAAGTACCACCGTATATGCATACTTATTATACTTACATATATAATGTTTCTCTTTGAGACTATTTCCATTATCCATATCCTTAATGCATGACTGCCCAACTGATCAGCGGTAACTACCCGACCAGTCGTTGCACGGTGGTAAATGCATGACTCCCCAACCGGCCGTAGCTTGGTTGTAAATGAATATGTTTGACTGCCCAACCTGTGGTAAATAATGATACATAATTGTCCAACCGGTGGTAGCTGCCCGACCGGCCTTAGCCCGATGGTAAAGCATGACTGCCCGACCGACCATAGCATAATGGTTAATATGTAACTGCCCAACCGACCGCAGATCGGCGGTAAATGCATATGCATATATCCTTATATTCAAAACAGTAGTAACATTTCATTTTCTTCCCATTGAATGGAACTAATTGCGTCCATTCGCATGAGATTTGAGTAATCCAAGTTAATCAGTTTTAACTACCAAACCTCTCTACAGAGACCCCTCCCTCAATCAAAAAAAGGAAAAAAGAAACAAAGATAAAAGAGAACACAGTATTTGCCTATCCGGCACCTTTGATGGCGTGAAAAGAAAGAGATTAAGTAATTTGGCCTTATTCAACTTGAGAAATTTGAGACAATATTGCACTACTAAATAGCAGAAACTTTGCAGGCAATTCACGTTGAAACTAAAGCATTATCATCGGTAAATTTTCGACCTTAAATTTAGGAGACTTTATTTGATTCAAGTTGCACTCTCCATGTCTATGATCATCTGCTGGTTTACCTTGTAACTTTAAATAAGTTACTGTATTTTCGCTGACACTTTGACCTCTATTTGCATTGTAACTAACTACACGTAAGTGATATTGTTATATTGGTCAAGTACATTTACAACCTCATAAATTTGACAACCAACAATATATATAAAAAGAAAACATTTGATGAAAGTTATTCCAAATGATACATCTCTATCATATACCTCAATAGCAGGGGCGAAAGCATATGCCTCAGTTGACCACCCTTCATTGGAAAATTATACTGTGTATATAGGTAAAATATTAGGTTTTAGTGATATATAACATATATTGAACACTCTTGTCGGAATTTTCTTTTTACGTATATCAAGTTTGAACACCCT
This sequence comes from Nicotiana paniculata, assembly GCA_005239505.1. Classification (NCBI taxonomy): domain Eukaryota; kingdom Viridiplantae; phylum Streptophyta; class Magnoliopsida; order Solanales; family Solanaceae; genus Nicotiana; species Nicotiana paniculata. The sequence continues at coordinate 6,550 of ML352129.1, forward strand.
TAAGAAAATTTCCGGCTTTGCCATTGCTCAATAGGGACTTAGGAATATACTTAGACATGCTTGAAAATCACTTTGTAGGAATAAATAACGTAGATATTCTTAACTCCTAAGAGTAAAACCACTTATGGAATAACATTATATTTTGTATCGTTACTTGAACCATGCCAAAATAAAGGAAGGCTTACCTTAACATACCTGAATACAGTGAGCCAAGCTGGCAAAGTACTCTGACAGAAGGTCATACAAAAGGAGTTTTCAAGGAGGCGTAATAGTGGGTGTGTGTAACCTAATCGTATGCTCTATTAGGGTGCGGAACCCAAGTAGGTTCTTTTTGTACAAGTAGAATTAAAATAGGTCCAAAAAAAAAAATATAGAACGGATCTATGTATAACGCCATAGTATATGGCGCTATACACTAACGGTAACTGTGCCGTTAGTGTATAGCGCCATATACTATTGCGTTATCTGTCAGACACAAGTATAACGCCATAGTATGTGGCGTTATACCTAAAAACGCCTTGTACTATGGCGTTATACACAATGAATTTGTCTGACACATGTATAACGCCATAGTATCCGGCGTTATACCTATTTTTCTGTATAGCGCCATATACTATGGCGTTATACACAATGAATTTGTCTGACACATGTATAACGCCATAGTATCCGGCGTTATACCTATTTTTCTGTATAGCGCCATGTACAGTGGCGTTATACCTGCTTCCTGTAATATGTCTTTTCTCATTGCTATAATATGTCTTTTTCCTATAATATATAGAAAAGACTCATTACCTGTGTCTGACAGATTCAGAAGGTATAACGCCATAGTATATGGCGCTATACACTAACGGCACAGTTACCGTTAGTGTATAGCGCCATATACTATGGCGTTATACATAGATCCGTTCTATGTTTTTTTAGACCTATTTTAATTCTACTTGCACAAGAAGAACCTACTTGGGTTCCGCACCCTGCTCTATTATGCTTTGAAGATCATGAAAAGCAACTCTCTGTCTCAAGAAGGTATTTACTAAAGTTATGACTTAGTAAATTGCAGCATGTCAAATCATACACATTATATGACGTGAAAGATCCTCTGGAAAGACAAAAACTATACTTAGTTGTCTAAATCTTTCCATGCTATTTTGATGTTGAACGTGAAAATGGTTGAGTTTGATTTAGTTGTCTAAATTTCTTGTTCATCCGGATATCTTTTGCAGAGAAGATTAAAGTTGTGTCTTTTGCTATTCTTTCTAAGAACTAGGAGCCAAATATCAAATGTTTAAAAGTTGATACCCTTCCTTGCATGAACCCCACGTATCCTTTGTTGCCACGTGATGTTTCCATCAAACTTACTTAATTACATACACTACTATGTTATTAAAATATTAATATAAAAATACATATATTTTCTCAACTTCTAATTTTCATAATCTCATATAAAGAGTACAAATTTTCGTACGACTAATTCATAAAATAGTAAAAAAAAAAGATAACCTTCTTTTTCTTGTGAGAAAATAATTTATATCTTTATGATCAAAAAAATATCATATACTTTCTCATATTATGTGTATAATTTAAAGCATATTCGAAAATAGTAATATTAATAACTATATAAATTCATATTTTTCAAACCTTTTTTTTTTTACAAAAATATTCCACTCAAAATACCACATCAAACGTATATAACGGTATCACTGTTATTAAATTTACAGGGTCTTACAATAACATAGTCACAAATTCTCTATAATCTCATGAATGGTATTAATCTCTTCAAGCCCATATGGATTACTATGACTCATCAAAATATTAAGGTACGTGATGTAACAGTGTCGTGGCATTCCGCCAGAAGAGTCCGTTGCAGATCTCCTCCTTTAGGAGCATAAAGTCGATTCCCTTTCACTTTTAGGAAACCATCTTCCATGTAGAACTGGCGAGTCTTGCCTTGTCCTACGAGATCAACCAAATACTGAGCAACAGGATCCTTGATGAGTATATCTTGTATTTGGTCTTTTATGGTGGTTACTTTGCTCCCCTTAGGATGGTGAGTAGGCACACTGATGCTAGGTCAGCCCTTCGACTGAGTGCATCAGCAACATGGTTAGTCTTCCCACTTCGGTACTCTAGGTTGAAGTGAAATTTCGCCGGGAGTTCCTGCCACCTGGCATGTCGACTATTCAGTTTTGACTGGGTCATGAAATGGCTAATAGCTGTGTTGTCTGTCTTGACCACGAATGGGTTCCAAACATATAGTTCCTCCAAAGGCGTAAGCAATGGACAACATCTAATAATTCTTTCTCGTGGGCAACATAGCGCCGGTCTGCATCTTTCAGCTTCCGGCTCTCATGTGCAATGGGATTCCCTTCTTGTAGTAAGACTTCGTGAAGAGCATTGTCGGAAGCATCCGTTTGTACCTCGAATGGCTTGGCCCAATCAGAGAAGGCCAAGATGGGGCTAATAGACATAGCCGCTTTTACTGCGTTGAAGGCCTCCGCTCGCCTGGGTCCCCAATCCTAATGTGTTACCTTCTTGAGGAGTTCTGTCAATGGCAGTGCGATGAGGGAGTAATTTTTCACAAATCGCCGACAGAAATTGCATATGCCAAGGAACGCCATCAAGGCGTGGATATCCTTGGGCAGGGGCCAATCTGTGATATCTTGAATCTTTTGTTGGTCCATCTTGATCTGCCCTTCCTCAATGACATGTCCGAGGAAGTCTATCTTCTTTTGAGCAAAGGAGCACTTGGATAGCTTCGCATATAATTCGTGCTCCTGCAATCGGGTTAGGACCTTCCGCAAGTGATCCAGGTACTCATCAAGTGTTTCTCTATAAACCACAATGTTATCCAAGTAGACAACGACGCATTCATCAATGTACTCTCGGAAGACTTGGTTTATCAAGGTGCAAAATGTGGCTGGAGCGTTAGTCTAGCCGAACAGCATAACCAGAAGTCGAACGACCCATATCTTGTCACACATGTCATATTGTGTTCATCATCCTCAGCAATCCAAACTTGCCAATACTCTGTCTTCAGGTCTATTTTTGTGAACACCATCGAAGCACCCAATCTATCGAACAAGTCTGCCATTAGCAGAATAGGATACTTGTTCTTCACAGTGATTTTGTTTAGAGCCCGATAATCCACACAGACTCATAGACTACCATCATGTTTCTTTTGGAATAGCACATGTGACCCATATGGGGACTTGGTTCCATCAATTGTCTCCGAAGCTTGGTGAGTTCATGTTGTGACATTCTATAAGGCGCCTGGGCGGGTGGCTTCGCATTTGGAACCAACTCAATCTCATGGTCCACAGTGTGCCTAGGCGGGAGTTATTGGCATTTCTTGTGGCATGACGTCTTCAAACTCCAATAGGAATGGGACCCGAAGAGATTTCTACATCTTCAATACGTATGGTAGCCAGAAATGTAGGTTCATGTCTTTTAGCTTCCTTCTTTAACTGCAAGGCCGAGATGTTCTCGGTGGCCATCTTCATGGGCATGCACATGATAATTTAGGGCTTGGCCACGCTTTCTCCCATCATCAGTAGCATGTCTATATATGGTACGGGCATGGTCTTGGTTAGCCTCAAGAATTCCAACCCAACTATCAACTCGAAGTCATCTATGATCACCACGCGCAAGTTGAATTTTCCTTCATAAGGACCAAGCTTCACTAGTACTTCTTTGGCTATTCCACCCACTGGCTGAGGCGGTGAGTTGATAGCCTTGACACGACCAATGTCCTTTCCTACAACTAGGCCAAGGCGCTTCACTTGAGTCGAGGCCAAGCAGTTGTTGGTGGCACCCGTGTCTATCATCGCCTGAATGGACTTTCCATTTACTTTCATTTCAACAAACATTAAGTTCCTCTCTTGTTTAGGATGCGCCCTCTCATCCGCCTTCTTTTTCCTTTTCTTGGTGGTTGGGCATGGGTTCTTCTCCTTATAGATACCAACATGGTTCCTGCTAATGCCTCAAAAAATAGCCAACAATTGCATTGAAGTTTCCTACTGGTTCGGTCTGGTCTGCATTGTATGCTTCACCGTCCGTCCCATCATCAAAATATTGATAGGAGTTCATTTGTGCATGTGGGCATTCATTATTCCAACAATGAAGGCATCCTGAAGGGGGATTTCTCCCCCCCGATCATTGTTGTTTGACACAACACTATTGCTTGAGGAAGGAGCCTTAGATTTAGTTTCACTCTAATCTCCCCCACTTCTTCTAGGGCCACCATTGCTAGGTTGGCTCTTTTGTATGCCCCTCGAAGAGGCTGTTGAGGCCTATCCTTCTAAGTTTCCACTTGGTAGTCCTCAAGGCATTCTGTTGCTTGGATCATCTTGGGTAGGGTATCTACCCTTTGTATTTGCATCTCCATACGAGCATAAGGTTTTAAAACTTCCAGGAATGTGAAGAGTTTGTACTTGTCCCCCATGTCACGTATGTTCAGCATGAGCACAGAAAATTCTTGCACATAATACCGCACTAATTTGGTCTGGCGGATCCTTGAATTGTACTCAACATTTCTAGGGAAGAACTGTAGGCGTATGGCTACCTTTAGTTCTGCCCATGTATCCAAAGATCTTCACCGTCCCTGATGGCTTCGTACTTCACCCTCCACCAAAGTTTAGCATCACCCTGAAGATACATAGAAGCAGTTGCTACTTTCTTAGCTTCTTCTAGGCCTCCCATGACATCAAAGTACTGCTCGATGTCGAAGATGAATTTTTCCACTTCTTTAGCATTCCAAGCTCTACTGTATGGATTTGGCTCATGAAATTTTAGCTTTTGTGCCACGGGGGCGAGGTTCACAGCACCCCTAATTTGGGTTCCACCTCCTCGAAGCAGGTCTTGTAAAACAGGATTGACAAAATTGAGTTGGCCTATCAAGTTGTCAATAGTTTGTTGCATGCCAGTCACCATGTCTGCCTCTTGTGCCCTATAGGCTAAATCCTCGGCACTCTAATGTTGGAGGCCCTCGAATTTACCAAAATTTTTGTCTACCTCAGTGGCTGCTGTTTGTCGGTCTTCTTCAGAGTCGCGACTGATGTTTTCTATGTCAACTTCATCCTGGAGCACTCTGCGGTCCAAGTTTTCCAACCTTTGAACTAGGCTGGTTCTTATTTCAGGCATCGTATACACGATGTATCGTAATACATCAACCGTCTTTTCAAGGGCCGCAATGAGGTCCACATGATTCACCATGGTCAGAAGTGGTGGTGATGGCAATGCGTTCGCTCGTCCGATGTTGATCCTAGGCTCTGATACCAATTTTTATGCGGAGCCTTCCTGAGATTCCTTTGAAAGGCGGTGTCAGGCTAAGCAACTGATGTCAGTGCAATTACTGTCCGCCAACTGATGACCCCTCCATAGGCTAGACGATATTGTCAGTGTTGTATGGGAAAACTGATGTCAAGAGAAATTGAGAGAATAGAAATAAGAATTGAAAGAAATCTTGATTGCATTAATGAAAGCTAGTACAAAAAAGGCAACACGATGTCGAGGGGGAGAGACGCCAGTACAGAGAATTGTTTTCTTGCTAGAAAGTTTTGAATGCTTGATCCTCCCTAATAAGGCTTAAAAAAAAAACCAAAGTTACAAGACTTGACCTAAATAGGCTAGAGAATCATAATGGAACTACATGGAATAAAACTACTCTATATTTACAATGAGTTTTCTACAAGGTAGAAATAGGTCTGTTGTCAGCAACCTTTTCTTTGGCAGCACGATCTGCACGCGCGACGCTGTTGGCAACTGCCTGTGGCTGGGCGCTGACGGGGGATTTCAGTGGGTCGACAGAGGCACATGCTCGCTTGTCACTTGGCGCATCCAAGACCAGGAGGCCGTCTGTGGCTCTAGGCATTGGGAGGCTTGCCAGGATTTCACGGGGCACTTCCAAGGGGTCATGGGGCATGGATGGAAAGTCGCCCATGACAAATATTCTGTCATATCCTGCCATGTCCTCCAATTTTGCGGATCTTGTCGAGTATACTAGGTAAGTGCTTCCCCTGTCAGGATTCTTATGAACAACTTCATTATCAACTTCTCGTTTCTTCCCACTCAAACTAACTTGTCATATTATGCTCTTAAATTTGCAAGGGGATCACCCGTTCCGTCAAATATATAGAACTTTGGAGGCTTGTACCTTACCGACATATCTACATCAGGATGGATACGCAGATCCTCATAGTCTAGACTTTCACTTCCCCGAGCACTTCTAAGTTCTTTATTTGTTTTCTCAAGACTTATAATTGCTTAGACATCGACTCCTCCTCCTTACGCGTAGCTTCCCTTTCCATCTGGGTATACTGGTCAATTTAATAAGGCACCCTGACCATGATAGACGCTGTAAATGTGGGTTCAGAAATGGAATATATAGGGGGAGCATATCGCTCATGTGTGGCGGTATATGTTGCGGGTATGTGCTAGTTTTAATTAGTGGTAAAAGTGACTCCGTCATGAGGAGGGGTGTGAATTTTGTTGGTGGTAGTGGGTGACTTTTGTGGTGTTTGAATGTATTGTGGTACGTAGGGGAGTGTGGATAGGAGGAATATGTGGGTTTGCAGGGGTTACTGGAGGTATGATCTGAGTGGTAGGCACCGAAGGCGGGATATTGTTAGTCTGGCGAGTTGTTGAAGGAAAGTGGTCGCAGATTGAATCTAGAGAGGGAAAATGAGGTGGTTCTGGGAGTGTTGTCATGGTCAGATGTGCCAGTTCCCTGATATGTTGTACTTCCTCCCTTAAAGATTCCATCTCCTAGGCCATCCTTGCATGTTCAGTCGGGTTATCTGTAGCAAAAATCTTCCTTTTCAATCTTAAGTTGTACCATGGTTCTGCCAGTTTTGAGTTGACATAAACCAACTTTCGTTTTAGGGAATAATAATAATTAAATAAGAATAAAAAGAAATAAAAATCAGTTTCATAATTTCTACGAGTAAAAGGTTACACAAAGCAGTTAGTTCACGTGTTCATGCAAGTGCATTTTCCTAGAATTCGTGGGACCTCTCTTTGTCGAAGATAGGCCTAAATTGCGAATATTTAACAAACAATCAGTTTTGACACATTAAGGTCATTGTTTTCATTGATATTTTTTGGATTGAGATAAGCGGGAGCAAAGTGTTAGGCCCCATAAATGTTTTCGTAAAAATTGGGATTATGTGATGCCAAAGTAGGCATAGAGGTTAATAATAGTAGGCTAATGTGTAAGGCCCCGTGAATTTCTATTGCTAATTTGAGAAATTTTGAGCTTAAGAATACAATTTAATTTAAACCCGGACCACATGATAATTACTGGAGTGGATAAAGTTTTTTTTATACATGGGGATACTTATTTTATTAATATTTGAATTTTGCAATAATAGGGAACACTTAGATGTTTAATTCAAAGAAATAATACTAAAGAAAATACAGTGAGCTATCTCCCCGTAGCACAACTATAGCACATGAGGGAAGCAGAAAGTTTTAGCAAATCAGTGAGATAAAGCCTTATAGCACATGGTAGCACCGGTGGAAAATAATTGTACCTGATTTTAGAAAACCAGTGAGCTAAAGCCTCATAGCACAGGGATAGCACCAGTTGAAAAATACTATACCTGATCCTATTAATACCTGAGCGGGGAGAGAGAAAAATAAATGGATTTCAAGACTAGGGCTTTTCTCTCCATCACCCATCCGACCAAGGCTTCCAATACACACTTAAGGTGAGTTTCTAAGTGTTTTTTTTATTATGATTCCACTTCTCAATTACTAGTTACAACAAGGTTTTGTATTGTATTCCATAGTATTTCTTCAAAATCTTAAGAACATCCCAAAAGTTGACTTTGAAGATTTGGTCTACAAGAGGTAATCTTTCACCCTTAAACCTACATTCATGGATTTTTAGTGAATATATGAGCAAGGAATAAGTACTAGCACTTATGAGATTGTGATTGGAAGCCATAAATACTTAAACTAGATTATTGGGTGTTGTAGAGATTTAATAATGAGTTACTTAGTGAAATTTGGTGGATGTGAGTTCATTGATGATTATAATGGTGCTAAAAAAGGCAGTTAGTAGTCAAATGATATTGAATTATATCTTGTTGATGGGAAGGAGGGATTGTTGAATGAAGAAACACCATTAGTAGAGGTAGTTGAATCCTATGCACTCTAGGTGTTTGATAAAATGACATGACCAAAAACCTGGAAATTTTTACTAATATTGGTCCAATTGATTTATGTTGATGTAGATTGAAGTTGTAGGAGTAGTGGCTGGTTTTAGTAGCACTAAATATCTCCAACAAGGTATGTTGTCTAAACCCCCACTTCTTAAAATTGAATCCCATAGTATTCATGAAATCGATGTAAGTCCAAAATTGATCGTCCTAGAAATTGCTATCTCGAATGTGTTTTCTTTGAAAATATATGTGTAATATGTATTCCCATGCTTTAATCATTGTCACACCCCAACCTCGGGGAGTGTGAGCGATGCTCAACCGAGTTGACCCGATCAGGCAAGCCTTGCAAACATGTCCTACCGACTCATTCATATTCAAAAAAGGAACACATCACCGTTTATTAACCTGAGGAGAGATCAGTTATATAAATATGCATATGTTGCTAGTTCATTCTTCCTTACATACAATATATGATAATTAAACTTCCGAAAGTACTTTCCATTTATGATTAAGTGCAATAGGATTTCAACCTACAACTTGTTTCGATAACATCCCCGCCACCCATACATGACCCACATAAACGTCTATGGAGCCTCTATAGATACAAAAGACAAACGTAACAATGCTAGCAACACGCCGGCTATACCTCAAAAGATGGTAACTTATGCAAAAGAAGAACAACATGTACTAGATATAACCCGGGAAGAATTGGGGCTCACCAAGACTGCTATGAGGAGAAAGAGTGAGGGAACCTCTATCGGCGATACATCCATTCAAAGATGTAGCGCCCTGGAAAAAGAGGGGTTAGTACCATCGAATAGTACTAGTATGTATGAACAATTCCACTCTAAAATAGAATAAGCAATAACAGGTAGGAAAGCAGACATGGAAATCACATAGCACTTCACAGGAATAGAGAATCACAAGTAGGGGTCACATTGTTTCTTGTTTTGCCTTTCCATCATTTTGATTAATAGTCTCTTAATGCCAAGTGCCACGATTTATAATGCCACCGTGTCTTTTTACACGGAGTCCGGTCTCGGCCCGACCCGCTAAGCCATCCCAAGTGAGACATCACCAACATCATAATTCATATTCATAATTCAAGATGTAAATGCCACCATATGTACAACATGGCGTCCGATCTCGGCCTGATCGGCTAGGCCATCTCACTTTGGGACATAACCATTTCATTTGTTTACTCAATTCACATTTTACTTCCAGCGTTTATCACACAGTTCTTGGCACTTGGACACGTTTTAGAATTTTAGTTTGATTCGCCTTTTTATCCGTTCCATGTCATCATCTTTCATATTAATGAGAACCAACATAAAATGAATTGCACACATAATGTAAGTGGCATGTAGGATCATAATTCACATTTTCAAGTAGCATGGTAACATGGTAGTCAACTAGATCAATTTAGAAACGGAAATATTTCAATTCAACACATAAAAATAATCAATTCAAGTATGATCAAGTAAGGGACTCATACCACCTATTTGGACACCAATGAGTTGATTTTTATGAAGATTAGAGTTAGCCATAATATCTGGATTGGGTCTTATCCCTAATTCCTACGATAATTTCCAGAATCATTTAGCTCTTTCAATCTATTTGAAAAAATAGCACAATCAAATTGTAATTAGGAATCCGGTCATATTCCTAGCTCACTTGAGTATCATAATTATCACCACTAATTCACTATAGTCCCATGTCTCCCCTTTTAGTGGAAGATTTCCCTTTTTCTAGCTTAGAGTCACATGCATGCGAGATATTTACCCCCAAGCCCATGAATTACCTAAGTAGTTACTCATTTTTAGAAGATATTCAAACATTGTTGGGTTAAGCTAAGATCCTTACCTGCAATGTGAAGTCTTTCTTGATACTCTTCCAGGTCTTACACAAATTGATGGATTTTGGGTGTTAGTTAGCTTCCTCCCCCTTAGAACTCTCTCTCTCTCACTCTAAAATATAGTAGAAAATGATTCTAACTGATCAGGGAGGGGTATTTTAATGATATAGGGTCCTGTTTTAAAATGACAAAAAGGGTGCCCCGACACAGTTATACGGTCGCATATGCGACCGCAGAATGAAAATGCAGCCTGCAAACTTTCCGCAAAAGTGGCCTCAACCGGGTAGGGCAACTGATCGAGTATGCGGCCATTATGCGACTTGCATAACAGTTATGTGATCATATAATGCACCACATAACAGTTGTGTGGTCGCATAATGTGTTGCACAACTCCCTTGGCAAAAATGCCACTGCAGATCTGCAACCAATATGCGGCCCACATATCGATTATGCGATCGCATATTTGGCCTTAAACTAGGCCAACCCTCTGATCCACCCTGTGACCATTATGCGGTCCGCATATCAATTATGCGTCCGCATAATGGGCCGCAGATGCGCACTATTTCGCGAACATTTCTTCTAAGTCCGAAGGGTACTGTTCAGTCCAAAAGGTCCGAACTGCGGCGAGAAAGCTCGCCGCGAAGAATTTTTTACAACAATAACAATGTGGGGATCTAACTGTGTGCCATTTTGGTTAAGAATTTTACAGGTCCTTACAATCATGTTATCTCATCATCTGAAGAAATGTTCAACCCTTAGAATATGTGTGCTAAAAATGCCTAGACTTCATGTCAAATTCGATTAAAGATTGTTATGCCAAATTGTGTGAAAAGCCTCTATGCGCCTTGAATTCTAAATTTTCTCACATGTGAAATCAAGAGTCTTGAATGAAAACGTGTTGTTATTGATGATAATAATAATTTTGGAATGTGGAAACGAACTTGAACTATGAAATAAGGCCAAGCGCCAGGAATGACTCTATAATTAAAGCCACTTGTGCTAATGTGCTAATGAGATGGGAAAGAAATATGAAGTAAGATGATCGATTTAAATTGTTGATGTCTCAAATGAGATGGCTTAGCCGATTGGGCCGAGATCGGAATTTATGTAATAACACGTTGGTATTATGAGTGAACTAGTGAATATTGTTGATGTCACAATTTATATGGCTTAGCCGATCGGGCCGAGATCGGACTCCGTGTAAGAGCACAGTGGTATTGTGGATTGTGGCATATTGGAACTAAAAACCATCCAACCTAACAACGCGGATATTGACTTGAAAATCTAAGTGATCTTTAGCTTGATGTTTTAGTATTATTTACAGCTCATATTGCATTCTTGATTGTTTTTGCTTGTAATGCTATTCATGTTATTGTGACGGTTTTAGTTTTCATACTAGTGCAATTCGACAGTACTAACGTCCCTTTTGCCGAGGGTGCTGCATCTTTAAATGGATGCAGGTGGTTCTGTGGCAGACAGTGTTGATCACTGACAGTAGTGCATCCACTTCTCAGCGAACTCGGTGAGCCCCACTTCATTCTGGGGTCTAGTATTATATATTTTGCTATGTTGTAGTTACTTTGAGGAATAGTCAGGGCCTTGTCACGCCCCAAAACCGAGGGACGAGACCGGCGCCTAACCAGGTGAACCCAGTCAAGCAGACCTGAATTGCCTTTCCTACCCAATGCATTTCCCCGTATATACAATGCACCATATTCCATATGAAATAGAAACATAGGATTTAAGCGAGGATTTACAAACTTAAGTTCATTTCTCTTTTAGCACTTCAATAGTTGATTCCCAAAAACATACACAATACATACATAACTTTCCAATATGGATCACGATTTCGAATACATACTTACTACCCAAAATACATATATACACCCACATCATGTCTACATAGCCTCTACTTACTACGAGTTTATACAATACTTGCCGGCTACAAGGCCTCGGCTATACCTGACAATACATAACAGACTCAAAAGAGATGACATGAATTACACATGACCCCGGGAGGAAGTGGGGCTCACCAGTACTGCTGAAATATGAGGAGGAGGCACCACTAACGGCGAGCTGAGCTACCTGCTATGGACCCACCTACATCCATATAAAAGATGTAGCGCCCCCGGCAAAAGGGACGTTAGTACTGTGGAATAGTACTAGTATGAATGAGCAAACTTTATTCAAAGTAAAATCAAGAGATGCACAGATAGAAAGCAGTTAAAGGAACCAACCCATAGTGCACAGTGATACAGAAACAAATACAATAGAGAGCCTCACAGATTCTTATTTCAACATAATCACATTTCAGCTTTATTACATTCTGTTGCGGCGTGCAACTCGATCCCACCGTACATTTTACACTCCACCCTCGTTACCTCTCCACCCTTATTACTTTCGTGTTGCAGCGTGCAACCCGATACCACCATACAATTTACACTCCACCCTTGTTACCTCTCCACTTTTGTTACTTTATGTTGCGGCGTGCAACCCGATCCCACCGGACCATCACATTTCAGGGCAAATAATAACAGCCCACAATTCAATCACAGGGTTTCATATCATCAAGAGTACAATTTCATAACACCCAATCAATCATGTGTTCACAATAGTATTTATCATCCATTAATTCAACCACAAAGATGCTCATCAAAAAGAAAATAAATTCATTACAACCAACAATCCATATGAAGTTAAGCCACAATAAACCTTGCGAACAATGAGTCATATACGATATTTCCATGGTCATTTAGTTCAATTAGATCAATTCACAACTCCATTTAATCACTTGTTTCACATCCCTTATCACTTAGATACATTTTCACATTTGAGTTCGTTACAATTCTTTCATACCAACATACTCAAGAATTTAACGAACCTTGCATATGATAGAGTAATAACATAGAAGCCACCTTTCACAATTTCAATTATCACGATAGCCGACTAAGAAAAATCAGAGAATGAAATCTCACACCTCAACACAACCGGACAATCAATTCACATATACTCAGCAAGATACTCATACCGAATGTTCGGACACCAACAAGGTGACTCTGCGAAGATTAAAGTTAGCCATACATACCTCAAGTCTTCCCTTTTTAATTTCTATCACAATTCACTGGACCGTCTAGCACCGTCAATCTATTCTACAATGTGAAATATTTCACTTAGAATTAGGAGTTTTGTACTCAACTGAAAATTTTATCAAACACTATGTGACCCCTTAGACTACTAACCCCCTTTTCAGAATAAATACCCAAACTTGTTTTTTTCCCTTTACTAGATTACGGAGTTTAACTCACATGCATGCAAGATTTCAACCTTTATTTTCAAGAACCAACCTAGGTGTACTTATTCTAACCCAAAATCTGAGAAATTGGAGAAATAGGGTGAAGACTTACCTCTTTGAGTGAAGAAGATGACAATAACTCGATAATTTTCGGGCTTGAGTGATTTGGAAAATGAAATTGGATGATGTTGAAACCTTCTCTCTCAAGAACTCTCTTTTCTCTCTCTCTATTTCTGGTCAGAAAATCGTTAAAAGTGAAGCGAAGGGGTGTTTTATAAAATAGGGGGTCGGGTTTTAAATTTAGAAAATAGGATCCCCGACACAGAAATGCGGTCAGGAATGCGATCGCGTTCCTGCTTTGCGATCCGCGTTCCCGTCGCATAATTGGCCGTAAAATGGGACAAAATGAGAACCACACTGCCAGGTAAGCGACCACTATGCAGTCCTCATACCTGTTATGCGATCGCATAACCTCCCTCGCAAAAACCATGGGGCAAGAATGCGACAACTATGCGGCCGACATTCATGAAATGCGATCGCATTCTAGGCCGCATAGCTGTCCTCAAAATAGACAAGAAGCTGTACAAGTATGCGACCACTATGCGGTCCGCATACCTATTATGTGATTGCATAGTGCGTCGCATAACAAGCAATTTCTGGAAAATTTACTCTTTCAAGTTCTGGGATAATTTTAACTCAAAATAGGACCGTTTTAAGAATTTCTACAGTTATAACAGCACAGGGACCTATTCGGGCATTATTTTAAACATCGAAATTTTACGGGTCTTTACATCCTACCCAAGTTTTCCACGCCCCAAAACCGAGGGACGAGACCGGCGCCTAACTAGGTGAACCAGGTCAAGCCGACCTGAATTGCCTTTCCTACCCAACGTGTTTCCCCGTATATACAATGCACCATATTCCATATGAAATAGCAACTTCGGATTTAAGCGTGGATTTACAAACTTAAGTTCATTTCTCTTTAAGCATTTCAACAGTTGATTCCCAAAAACATACACAATACATACATAACTTTCCAATACGGACCACGATTTCGAATACGTACAGTTACTACCCAAAATACATATATGCACCCACATCATGTCTACGGAGCCACTACGAATACTAGGAGTTTATACAATACTTTCAGGCGACAAGGCCCCGGCTATACCTTACAATACATAACAGATTCAAAAGAGATGGCATAAATTACACACGATTTCGGGAGGAAGTGGGGCTCATTAGTACTGCTGAAAGATGAGGAGGAGGCACCACTAAAGGCGAGCTGAGCTACCTGTTATGGACCCACCTACATCCATATAAAAGATGTAGCGCCCCCGGCAAAAGGGACGTTAGTACTGTGGAATAGTACTAGTATGAATGAGCAAACTTTACTCAAAGTAAAATAAAGAGATGCACAGATAGAAAGCAGTTAGAGGAACAAACACATAGTGCACAGTGATACAGAAACAAATACAATTGAGAGCCTCATAGATTCTTATTTCAACACAATCGCATTTCAGCTTTATTACATTCTGTTGCAGCATGCAACCCGATCCGACCGAAAAGTTTACACTCCACCCTTGTTACCTCTCTACCCTTATTACTTCGTGTTGCGGCGTGCAACTCGATCCCACCGTAAAATTTACACTCCACCCTTGTTACCTCTCCACACTTATTACTTCGTGTTGCGGCGTGTAACTCGATCCCACCGGACCATCACATTTTAGGGCAAACAATAACAGCCCACAATTCAATCAAAGGGTTTCATATCATCAAGAGTATAATTTCATAACACCCAATCAATAATGTGTTCACAATAGTCTTTATTATCCATTAATTCAACCACAAAGATGCTCATCAACAAGAATATAAATTCATTACAACCAACAATCCATATGAAGTTAAGCCACAATAAACCTTGCCAACAATGAGTCATATACGATATTTCCATGGTCATTTAGTTCAACTAGATCAATTCACAACTCCCTTTCATTACTTGTTACACATCCCTTATCACTTAGATACATTTACACATTTCAGTTTGTTATCATTCTTTCATACCAACATACTCAATCATTTAATGAACCTTGCACATGATAGAGTAATCATATAGAAGTCACCTTTGACAATTTCAATTATCACGATAGCCGACTAAAAAAAATCAGAGAATGAAATCTCACACCTCAACAAAACCGGACAATCAATTCACATATACTCAGAAAGATACTCATAACGAATGTTCGAACACCAACAAGATGACTCTACAAAGATTAAAGTTAGCCATACATACCTCGAGACGTCCCCTTTTAATTTCTATCACAATTCACCGGACCGTCTAGCACCGTCAATCTATTCCACAATGTGACATATTCCACTTAGAATTAGGAATCTTGTACTCAATTGAGCATTTTATCAAACACTATGTGACCCCTTAGACCTCTAACCCCCTTTTGAGAATAATTACCCAAACTTGTTTTTTTTTTCATTTACTAGATTACGGAGTTTAACTCACATGCATGCAAGATTTCAACTTTTATTTTCAAGAACCAACCTAGGTGTATTTTATTCTTACTCGAAATCTGAGAAATTGGGGAAATAGGGTGAAGACTTACCTCTTTGAGTGAAGAAGATGACAATAACTCGATAATTTCCGGGCTTGAGTAATTTTGGAAAATCAAATTGGATGATGTTGAAACCTTCTCTCTCAAGAACACTTTTTTTCTCTCTCTATTTTTGGTCACAAAATCGTTAAAAGTGAAGGGAAGGGGTGTTTTATAAAACAGGGGGTCGGGTATTAAATTTACAAAATAGGAGCCCCGACACAGAAATGCGGTCAGGAATACGATCGCATTCTTGCTATGCGATCCGCATTCTTGTCGCATAGTTGGCCTTCAAATGGGCCAAAATGGGAACCACACTTCCCAAGTATGCGACCACTATGCGGTCCGCATACCTGTTATGCGATCGCATAGTGCGTCGCATTACCTCCCTCGCAAAAACCATGGGGCAAGAATGCGACAACTCTGTGGCCCGCATTCGCGAAATGCGATCGCATTCTAGGCCGCATAGCTGTCCTCAAAATGGATAGGAAATTATCCAGGTATGCGACCACTATGCGGTTCGCATACCTGTTATTTGATCGCATAGTGTGTTGCATAACGCGCAATTTCTTGAAAATTTACTCTTTCAAGTTCTGGGATACTTTTTACTCAAAATAGGACCATTTTAAGAATTTCTACAGTTATAACAGCATTGTGACCTATTCGGGCATTATTTTAGACATAGAAATTTTACGGGTCTTTACAGGCCTTGTTGTCGACACTATCATAAACTCTCTTTTGTATCTTTAGAGGCTCCGTAGACACTATGTGGGTTGTATATGAATGCTAGAAAGGTCAAACATATTATGTTGTATTTTGAACTCTTGTTCCACTCAATCATAAGAATGTGTGTATTTTTAAACTTAAGAATGATATAACTAATAAAATGATTTTGTATTGTATTCATGATCTTCCTACTGTCGAATTAATGAAATTATGTCTTCTCTTGATCATGGGTGAGTTGGGTAGAAATTATCAAACAAGCTTGCTCAACCGGGTCCACTCGGTTGTGCGCCGGTCACGCTCCCTGATTTGGGGCGTGACACACTTGGTATCAGAGCCTAAGGATTAAAGTGTCCTAGTATGTCTCGGAGCCATGTCTTGTAGAGTCCTTCTTATCGGTGTGTTGTCGACCACATCTATAAGTTTGAGGCAACATGGACATTTAGGAATGTTACCCTTCTTAAATACTCAAGATCATGCGATAAAGCTTGACTATAAGATTGTCTTCTAACTCGTGTGTTAAGGTTCAAGGTAAGTTTAAACGCTCTTTTGTCTATTCCAACTAATGCTGTCATATGACATGACAAATAAGCAAAGGCCTGAATATTAAGGAGATGGCACATGTATCATGTCGAACGAACGGTATGGACATATAAGATAAGTACATAGTACCATGAGCATATTTTATATGAGAAAAGTGTAAAAAGTGATTACCCATCTCCAAAGCGACATTCACTTGATAAATGAGACGTAAGCTTAATATCATATTTGGGTAGTGTGGGAAGAATGTATATGATCCTAAGGTGTAAAATAAAATTTGTTATTAAGCATGTGATATATGGAGGGAATGACCAGGAGATTAATGATGAGATTATGTCTCTCATAGGAGACAAGAAGTTATGAAAGGAGAGTTAATTGAACCCACAATGTGAAGACCCTTGTACTATGCATTTTATAAAAATACAGAAATGTACGAAGTTGTGTTACACTCCTAAAGGATATTGACATTAGGAATGTCACGCCCCAAAATTGAGGGACGAGACAGGTGCAAAATCAGATGAACCCAGCCAAGCGGACCTGGATTGCTTTTCCTACCCAACGCATTTAGCGTACATTATTTATATGAAATAACGAAAGGTAATCAAAAGCGTGAGTTCACATCATAAAGTCCATTTTCCTCTTTAAAAATTTTCAACATTTAATCTTCCCCAAAATATAGATACTAAAATACAACATTCATGATACGGGATCGTGATTAGGAACGAGTACGACAACTACCCAAAATATATATATACAGCCCACTTAGTGTTTACGGAGCCTCTAAGAGTACAAGAACTATACATAGACTTGCCGGCAACAAGGCCCCGACAATACCTCAAAAGAAGACGACAGAAACTAAATGAGTCAATCATGAGCTACACACGGCCCCGAGAAGAAGTGGGGCTCACCAAGACTGCTGAAGAAGATGGAGGGCAGGCACAAGTATCGGCGATGGAGCTACCTGCTATGGAACCACCTACATCCATATAAAAGATGTAGCGCCCCCATCAAAAGGGATGTTAGTACCATTGAATAGTACTGGTATCTATGAACAAACCTACTCTATATAGGATAAACATCAACAGTCAACACAAATAGAGGCATCATACAACAATACGCCGAAGCAAGGAAAAACACAAACAAGAGTTACCACATCCCCCATCCCGTTTTTCCATCTTTTGGTTAATGTTCTTTTAGATTTCATCTTGTTATTATTATTGCTGATCCACCGTGTCGTTGTCACACGGAGTCCGATCTCTGCCCGATCGGCTAAGCCATCCTAGGTGAGGTCCGAATTTCAATCACATCACATATAACCACCGTGGCTTGTTCTCACGGAGTCTGATCTCTTCCCATATCGGCTAGGTTAACACCGTGGCTCGTGCACAGCACGCAGATTCCGATCTCTACCCAATCGGCTAGGCCATCTCAACTGAATTAGTGAGGAAAATAATCATCATCATATCATAATCATATAACAATTTCAAGTCATCCATGTGTACGTCATGGAGTCGATCCTAGCCAGACCGAATAGGCCTTCTCACCCTAGGACATTCTCATGGTATAATTGTGGGTGTTTTAGATCACTTACATCATTTTTAACCTTTTTGATCCCTAACACATATTGTTCTTTGATTCTTCTTTCATATCAGTAGAATCCTTTGATTCATATTTCACAACAATTCATCTTTTAATCCATATTCCATAACCATCCATTCCATTAATTCATGTTTCACAATTTCCCAATCCATTGTTTCGTGCTTCATAACAATTCAATCTCATGTTTCGCATTTCACATCATTACCATATCTTTACCCACATTTCATATCATAACAACTTTTTGATTCATATTTCATACCATTCCAATCTTTAATATTTACCACACCCATCATACGCATGGATCACACACATAACATAAGAAGGAACATAAAGATCACAACTCGTATACTCAAGTAGCACAAGGATATGGTATTAGCATGAAATGACATAAAAGCAAGGATTTCTCAATTAGGCACATAGAACACATAAATTTCATAGATATCCACCAAGAGAATCATACTCGGAGGGTGAACACAGTGAGTTTATCCTACAAAGATTAGAGTTAGCCATACATACCTCGAATCGGAATTTTTCATTAATTTCTATCTCAAATCATCGGACCTTCTAGCACCTTCAATCTAATTCCCAGTGCGACACATTTAAACCTAGAATTAGGAATCATGAACATGTCTTGAACTCATTTGGGCTTTTTATCGAACACTAGGTGTTCCCTTAGATTGCATGATCCCTTTTTAGTGAATAATTGCTCTAATCTAATCTTTTTTACTAGATTATGGAAAATTTGATACATGCATACAAGACTCTTAACCCTATCTCCAAGAACTAACCTATGTGTGTTTCATTTCAACTAGAATCTGAGAATTAAGGGTAATGGGGTTGAAGCTTACCTCTTATGGTGAACAAATTTGTGTCCTACTTGATTAGTTCCAAGCTTGAGTGATGAAGGAGGATCAATTTGATGAAGTTGGGGACTTTCTATCTCTAGAACTCACTCTTGCTTCTCTCTATATTATCAAATGGTCGTTAAAATAATGAGGGGGAATGGGTTTTATATGGGTCTAGGGTCGGGTTATAAAGATAGAAAAATGGATAGTGCAACATTTCGGTCCTTGCTTTATCCAGGCTTTATCTACCTAAAGCCTGGTCTGGCCTGGCTTTACCCGGGCTTTATCTACCTAAAGCCTGGTCTGGCCTGGCTTTACCCGGGCTTTATCTACCTAAAGCCTGGTCTGGCCTTGCTTTACCCAGGCTTTATCTACCTAAAGCCTGGTCTGGCCTGGCTTTATCCAGGCTTTATCTACCTAAAACTTGGTCTAGCTGCGACGAAAAATTTTCAACTCCTCAGCACATCGTTCAATCCCAAAACTCCGGAAGTACAATGTATTACCTACCTTGACACCACAAAACCTTAAATTACATAGTGAAGTTTTTTTTCTGGGGCCCTACATTAGGCCTCTCCTTGGACCCCACAATACTTAATTCATGACTTATACACTTATTTACCAAATCCAATTCGTTTATATCATATTATAGAACAAAAATGTTATAATTAGCCTACCTGGCACATCGAAATCCTAAATTACGTAGCAAAATTTACCGGGGCCTTACATTCTCCCCCGCTTAGGATCATTCGTCCCCGAATGAGGATCAAGGATTCACTAAGTTTTGAATATACTATATGTCAACCCCCAAATTTAACCAACTCCCAAATTTATTTTTTCTGAAAATTTTGCCAGAGTTTCCTTTGTAAATAGGCCTATCCACCTGTCAGAGAGCCCCCGAAACACATTTCAACGAATTCCACATAATTCAGTTACTTCAACAAATTCCACAGAATTCAGTTACTTCAACAAATTCCACATAATTCACTTAATTCAACGAATTCCACATAATTTATTTACTTCAACAAATTCCACATAATTCAGTTAACACAACAACACACAAATGTAATACAAATTATGGATTCATTAGACAACGGGGGATTAGGGGAGTGGGGTGGCTCTACAAAATATGACATGTAAATGCAATTATTTAGAGGTAATCAACTTCATAAACGACTACCTAACTTATCCAAACAAATGGGGGTATTTCTTTTTCATTTTATTCTCCGCTTCCCATGTGGCTTCCTCGACTTACAAGCTTCACCATAACACATTCACGGAAACAATCCCAACCCTTGAACTTATATAACAAGGATGGAATCTAGATACCTCACATAAGCTAACTATCCATTAACTTTACCTTCAATAACTTCCACCGGGATGACAAACAAAGGATCTCCAACTACCTTATTAGACATAGACATATGAAAACACAAAATACATGAGGAAAAGTTATGGGGAAACATTATACTCCTAGTTCAGCTAAGTGAGAAATGCGCTTATGTACCCATCCATTATCAATTCACATAACATCTCCAGGGGAAAAATATTGAGAACAACATGTTCACCCTCCTAAATTCTAAATCACTACGCGAACACCCAAACTAAACCTGTGGTGACCTTTAACGATTTCTCTAGAATGTGCTAGGGTGATCATATATCGGCCATAAAATTACCCATGGAATATGTGTGTTTGACAGAGTGATGCTTCCTCTTTGACACGTTTGAACCTTCAATACCAAATATATCTAATACAATGAGCAACATCGGAGTTCAAGATTGGGCTGGAATTATTCAGGAATCCATTAATGTGTTAAGCAAAGTCTTTCATGAGGTTATATGCTAAGAGACACGAAGATCATTACTCACAATGATGACGTCGTTAACCATTATGACGACACTAATTATTAGACAAATGAAGCATAGAGGTAACTAGCATGCATTGGTAAGGTGGGAACTATGTATGTGATCCTGAGATCTAAAAGAAGTGGGTCTTCCTAGACATGAGACACACGGGAGGCATGATCGGGAGGATGAAGACGCTAGCATTAGTTATCCTTAGGAGGGCTTCCCATGGCCGATAAGCTCGAGGATTTATTGAATCGTGCCTCTTTGTTCCGTACCTCTTCAAGGAATCACATCTAGCTATCGCGTTCTCCTGGGTCCACGTGACTGGCTGAGTTGTCAAAAGATGGCTTACGTGTGAAACTCTTTTTTACCAATACAGATATGCTAATTATAGACCACTAGTACTCCAAGAAGGTAGAAGGTTAAGTAAGGTAAATTCTTCATACATGGCAATGTAAATGACAGGGTCGGCGATCCTAGAAACTAAGAGTAACTTTTGTACAGGGATTTTATACTTGTTAGACGGTCAGGGTAAATGGAACCCAGGGAAGTAATATAGGTCAAATGTGAAAGGTTGCGAGTATTTCGAATGGGCTAATCATGGATTTGCGATTTAACTAAAGTTCCAAGGCTCTAAGAAAGGTGGAATGAGTGGTATAAATGAATGTGATGCTATAATAACCCAATAGTACATTTGGACTTGATGGAGAGCCTGTTAAGAATCTTATAAGCAAGGAAGTGTTAGGTTATACATGGATGAACACACTTTCCCACGGATATCACAACAAGTGTCGAGAGGTGAGCAGGATGAATACCCAACTAAGGGAAAGGACCACATAACATACAGAAGAGTGCATAGCTATTCACTAAATAGGAAGAATGAGGCGAAAAGAAATGGGAAGGAAATCTATAAATTAAGATGGTCATTATTATTGTAAAATAGTTTGTATCAGAATGGTTGACTCGCCTAAAGC
Organism: Nicotiana paniculata; assembly: GCA_005239505.1. NCBI lineage: Eukaryota > Viridiplantae > Streptophyta > Magnoliopsida > Solanales > Solanaceae > Nicotiana > Nicotiana paniculata. Next base: position 28,985 of record ML352129.1, read on the forward strand.
ACAAGTGTTAATAGAATGTATAAAGGACTAATGTAATGCAACCGAGGTGACACTGACTATCAACTAAAAGATCTAGAGGGAGTTCATGTCTGCATATTACAATGGAAAGTGAGACTACTAGTGGTGAAGTGGTGGTATGATAAGATCAACAAACAAGGCATAATGATACTACAAGTTCATGGGAGGCAGACAAATGTGTGGCACAATAAGGATATCAACTATGCACTATGTGAAAAATGGAATGGGAATGAATGTTCCAGTTAGAAAGAAAAGATGGTACAAGAATATTGTCCAAGCCAAAGGGAAATCAAAAAGGGAAAGACAACACAATCTACCCAAAGGGCAAAGGAAAATGTTTGAAACAGATTGAGAGAGGTTGAACACTTGTTACAGACTAGACATGTTTAACATGGTAGCTCTTAAGCCGCAATACCAGGAAACTATATTGGTAGCTACAATATTGGGAATAAGGTGATTCACCCATCAAGGATGGAATCAGGTGGACTAAGTGTCACGGCCCAAAACCCCACCACATGCGTCATGATGGAACTCAGTCTCTAATACAAAGTAATCTGACTGTAATAACAATTCAAGCCATTTTTTTAATCTAATATAAGTGTCAAAACCAATAGCGGAAATATTCAAACAACCTCCCAAGACGAGTAATACTGAGTCGCGAACTCTAACTGAATACATGAAATGATCTCAAGGATCGAATACTCAATACTGTTTGAATAATAATTAACAGTACAATAAAATAGAAAGACTCCAGGGGACTGTAGGACGAAACAGCTCTACCTTGAATCCTTGCTATCAACACATTAACTCTGTTCAAGTCCAATATCTCTAGTACCTGGCTCTGCACAAAAATGTGCAGAAGTGTAGTATGAGTACACCACAGTCGGTATCTAGTAAGTATCAAGATTAGCCTCGGTAGAGTACTGACGAGGTACAGTCAAGGCACTCAATAGTTTATTAACTTGTGCAATATAGCATACAAAATAATAGGAAACAAATAGCAATGATAGCAGCAATAATCAACCAGTGATATAAACATCAGGGAAACAAGAACACCATAAATATTTCTCAACAACTAATGTATACAAGTACAAAAAATTAATCAATTCCTTCAAATATAAATCATTCACTTATAAGATTTTCAAATAATAATATTTAGAATATAATCCTTTCCAGTAAATATATTTCGAATATACTTCCTTCAAATAAATATCTTTCGAATAGAACTCTTTCAAATAATATTTTTAATATAATTCTTACAAATAAAAGTCACCCTGTGACACCTCATTTCATAATCAAGAATACGGGTCTCAGCCCACTTTCATATTTCCACAACACCTCGTGCCAATATCTCTATCACAACCGCACGGACAACTCACGTGCCAATATCATCATAATTTACTCACGGCACCTTGTGCCCACATTTCATATCAAAATTGCACAGACAATTCACGTGACAATATCTTTTTCATAATATAACCACGGCACCTCATGCTCATATTTCATAACTGCACGGATACCTCACGTGCCAATAATAAAATCATAATAATTTTCCCTGGCACCTCGTGCCCATATCATAATCCTCCAGGAAATACCCACAGGCTCATAATTTCAACATATACATGACTATTATCAAAATTTGTTGAATTACCAAAAACAAGTTGCACAACATATAAAGGAAATCACAAGTAAATCACAACATCTCATAAAAGTCACCAATACAATATCCCCACCTCATTACATATCATCCCTGACAAAGCCACTATTATCTCTCTTACAGCCACCCTTATCAATCCTATAATAGCCACCCGTATCGCTCCTATAATAGCCACACTTGTCGCTCCGATATTAGCCTCCCTTATTGCTCTGTTTAATATCAACCCTTATCGCTCTGCCCAGACAATATTCCAACACACATAACTATAGTGAAATGCCACCCTTATACCCACATAATATCAACAGTGGAATTCCATCCTTATACGCCGCATAATAGTAACCCAAATAACAATTTACACAGAAAACTATCACAACAATACCACATAATCACTTCGTATCACAATTTGCCCATAGGCCACACCCAATTCCAAATATACAACTAAATCAATTAGTTTCACAGTAAATATCCCAAGGCTCCACACACCGCATATAACCTCAAAAACGACAATAAAGATGGGAAAATAACTCATCATAAGACAACACTTCCCTAAATCTGAATTTTCGATAAATATATTAATACCTCAATTTAGACTTACTTAATTAATTATTTGTAGATGGAAAACTCCAGAATATAATTATTTCTAGGAAACATCAAATCGACGAATACAGGAAATACACATAAAAGTTCAAGTAACAATCACACCAATTTAGCATATAAAAACAACCTCGACAAACAAGGAATGAGGCGTGACAAATAAGGGATTTAATAAGTTCCAATAATTTTTCCAATTTAATACACAAGTGTGTCTACGAATTTTAACCGATATAATTTGCACATATAAACCAAGTACGTACTCATCACCTCACGTACATGGTTTTCAATCACATAAATTCCACATAATACTCGATGCCTAAGGGGTAGTTTCCCCCACACAAGGTTAGACAAGATACATACTTGGCGAAGCTAATCCAATACTTTAAATGATCTTCACGAGTGAAACCACCTCCGGACGGACCTTAATAATACAATGATGATCCACCACATGAACCAAATTTCAATCTACAACAATGCAACACAATTGCACCAATATTAGCAAGATTTCTATATTTTAAGTCATTTGGACATTTTATCAAACACCTAGTAGGCATAAATCTCCAAATATCATAACCATAGAATTAGTTCTTCCGATTACCACCATTTTCCAATATTTTATCCACCTTCATTATTAAACAATATATAACTTCCAACATCACATGTATGACCATCCATCCACACCTAACCAACAAAATTTCATCAAATAATCATCTTTCAATCTCTACAATAATTATGTATTTAAACTGTGAACTTATGAAAACAACCTTCTTAAGATAAGGGTCTATTGGAAATAGCCTCTCTACCTGTATTAGGTAGGGGTAAGGACTGCGTACAGACTACCCTCCCCAGACCCCACGTGTTGGGATCAAACTGGGTTTTTTGTTGTTGTTGTTGTTGTTGTTGTAAACTGGGAACTTATGGCTTCCAATCACCATACCAAGAGGTCCAATACTTAATGCATACTCATATTCCCATAATAAATCCGTACATGTAAGTCTAAGGGTTTAGAATTACCTTTTGGAAGAAAACTTGCAAAACCCTCCTTTGAATTCTTTAAGAAATTTCTTGAAGATCTAAGTATTTTATGTGTAGATTTTACTAATACAAGTGAGAAATAATGGAATTTCACACCAAGATAATGAGGATATCTTACCTAGAAGAAGAGAGCAGTTGGTGGTCTTGAGAGAGTGGAGAAGAGCTCCAAAATCCGTCCAAATGAAGTGGAAAAAATAACCCCCAAAATAGGGTCGTGTTATAAAAATAAAATAGGATTTGCACAGCCGCGGCGCATGGGGTGCCGTGTGGCGCGGTGCGATAGTGAAAATTTGCGCTGCGGTAGTGTAAAATTTTGCCATATTTTGGTAATTTGGTCATAACTTCTTGTAGGAGTGTTTAAATGACGAACGGTTTGAAGAGTTAGAAACTAGACTCAAAGATATTTCATTTGATAGGTTGTGAATCATATAAATCCTTATATATATATATATATATATATATATATATATATATATATATATATATATATATATATATATATATATATATATATATATATATATAATCATCCATAGTTTGGGTGCGTACTCATTTGGAACATTAGTCTATCTTGTAATTTTCCAGCTTGGCTTAGACTTAGGCCTCTTCTTAGACCCTAAATCACTTATAACCTACACTTATTATCATATCCAATTGATATCCATCATGTTAATAGTCCTCGTGTGCATACAAAATAATATAATTAGCGCACATCAACTTTCTTAATAGCGCTTATGTACTTCGAAAAATTTTTTGGGTGTTATACTAAGTGTTAAACTTAAGAGGAAAACCAAAAGTCATTGTTGAAGAATTTAGGAGGATCTCAATTTTCAGAGAATGCCCTGTTCGGGCCAATGACTTTTCCTGAATTATATATATATAAAGGTTGTTGATATGTGTTTTAAGAGGTGTTTAAGAGTAAAGAGGTATCGTGAGAATGTTCACAAGAGAAGTAGGGAGGTTTCTTAATTCTATACGGTACATAAGGGGGGAAAGAGGTTGGCTAAGAAAGGTCTTAGCACAATGTTTCCTTATATTTGATGCAATGTCGTGCAGGTTGATGTTATCAGGGTGTGTGCGAAAGCAAGCAGATGTTATTCATTTGAAATAGAAGGTCCTATAAGAAAACTATTTAGTAATGTCTTTTGTTGAAAAATTGGAAGAGCGAGATGCAAGTATTCACAGAAGGTTGTAACCATATCAGAGAAATTATTGTAGAACTCTATTCCTAGGAGGTATTTTGTAAGAGAAACGTGATAAAGATTTTCCACTAATGATGCAACATGGTAAGGTGATAGTTTATGCCTCTAGGCAAGTCAAGAATCATGAAAAGAACTATGTGGCACAAGACTTAGAACTTGCGGCGGTGGTATTTGCATTAAATATTTGGCATCATCATGTATATGGGGTCCATGTGGATATATTCACGGACAATAAGAGCCTTCAATACATTTTCAAACAGAAAGAATTGAATTTGATTCAGAGAAGATGGCTGGAGTTACTCAAAGATTATGAAATATTCTATATCACCCGGGAAAAGCCAATGTTATGGTGGAGGCTCTTAGCCGTAAATCTACGGTATTTTGGCTCAGTTTGAGGCATATCAAAGGCCGTTGGCCAAGGAGGTTCATCGGTTGGCTAGTTTTGGATTTCATCTTGTGGACTATAGTGAAGGAGGGGTAAATGTTCAAAATAGGGCTGAATCATCGCTTGTTGTGAAAGACAAAGAGAAGCAATACAACGATTCATTATTGGTACAATTGAAGGAGGGTATTCATAAACATAAGACTATGGATTTTTCTCTTGGAGTGGATGATGGTACACTAATGTACCAAGGGCGACTATGGGTTCCAAAAGTATATGGTCTCCAGGAATGAATCATGACCGAGGCTCACACTTCTAGGTATTCTGTGCACCCAGGATCTACAAAGATGTATCACGATCTTAAGGAAGTCTATTGGTGTAATGAAATGCAAAGGAATGTGGCGGACTTTGTGGCAAGGTGTCCGAATTGTCATCAAGTGAAGGTCGAACATCAACGACCTGGTGGATTGGCACAAAACATAGAAATCCCAATGTGAAGTGGGAAATGATTAATATGGATTTTGTGGTAGGGATACCGTGCACTCCATGTAATTTTGACTCAATTTGGGTGATCGTGGATTGACTCACAAAATTATCACACTTCTTGCCAGCTAAATCTACCGACACAGCGGAATAGTATGCTTAGTTGTATATCAAGGAAATAGTCAGGCTTCATGGCACTCCAGTCTCTATCATTTCCGATCGAGGGGCTTAGTTCACAGCCAATATTTGGAAGAAATCTTAGCAATGGTTGGGTACTTAGGTGAATCTTAGCACAAACTTCCATCCACAGACCGACGGGCAACCATAGCGGACTATTCTGATGCTCGAGTACATGTTGCGTGCTTGTGTTCTTGACTTCAAGGGTAGTTGGGATAATCATTTACCACTCATAGAATTTGCTTATTACAACAGATTTCATGCGAGTTTTCGGGTGGCACCATTTGAGGCATTGTATGGTAGGAGATATAGGTCTCCTATTCAGTGGTTCGAGATTGGTGAAGCTGGGTTGATAGGGCCAGACCTTGTGCATCAGGAAATGGAGAAGTTTAAGATCACAAAAGAGCGGTTGAAAACTGCTGAGAACCGTCAAAAATCCTATTTGGATGTTCGTCGCAGAGACTTAGAGTTCAAAGAACATGATTGGGTATTCATGAAGGTTTCCCCCATGAAGAGTATTATGCGGTTTTGGAGAAAAGGGAAATTGAGTCCGAGGTATGTCATGTCGTACAAAATCATTCAGAGAATTGGTCAGGTGGCGTACAAGCTTGAGCTACCACCCGAAATGTCATTAGTCCACCCGGTATTCCACATGTCTATGTTGAAAAGGTAGTTGAAGATCCGCCAGTCATTGTGTCGGTTGAGACCATTGAAGTTAATGAAGAACTTTCATATGAAGAAATTCATGTTGCCATTCTTGATAGACAAGTTCAAATGTTAAGGAATAAAGAAATTGCCTCTGTGAAAGAGTTATGGCAAAACCAGCAGGTTGAAGAGACCATTTGGGAGGCCGAAGATGAAATGAAAAAGAAGTATCACTACTTGTTTGAATAGCTATGTAATCGTTTCTTTTTATGAACTTGTCGCCTATGAATCTTTATCGCTTGTTCAACTAATGTAAAGGTGTTCCTTTTGATTATATGTTGCTTATAAGGCCATGATTGATATTATTATAAGTTTCACTACGTCGTTGGGTTGTTCATATGTTTGTAAGAATTGTTTCGGGGGCTCCATGACAAGTGGATAGGCCTAGTTACAAATGAAACTCTGGCAAACTTTTTGGAAATCTAGGGAGTTAGTCAAATTCGGGGCTGCTGGTGGGTGGTATGGAAAGCTGAGTTGCATAAGTTGCTAATAGTGGACCTTGATCCTCATTCGAGGATGAATGATCTTAAGTAGGGGAGGATTTAAGGCCCCGTAAATGTTTTCCTAAAAATCGGGATTCTGTGATGCCAAAGTAGGCTAATGGCCCTCAACCCTAGCATTTTTCTGCTTCAGTCTGCGATGAGTCTGCGGTCTACAGACCTGTTCTGTGGTCGCATAATGCGACCCAGAACTCCCACATGACAAATCTTAAAGTCGGATATGCGATCAAAGTGCGACCCGCAAAATGGTTCTTCGGTCGTATAATGGGCCGCAAAAATGACACCAAAATGGCCCAAATGACTGCCTCACTCTGCGGCCATTCTGCGGTCTGCAGAGTGATTTTGCGGCCACATAATTAGCCGCAAAAATGCCCAATTTTTTGCCAACATTTTCCTTTAATTTCTCTATGCACTGATCAATCCCAAAAGTCCGAACCGAAGAATTTCTACCATTATTGACCTCTACACCTAGTTCGGCATCACAGAATCACAGTTTTTTGGAAAAATTTTACGGGGCCTTACACTTCTTATCCTTGGTATTGGAATCTTTCTATTGTACTCGTCCTCACATAGTGATGTCCTTATCCGGAAAGGCACATCCTGGATCAACCCAAAATGTCTTAGAACCCGTTGGGATGAGTATGGTTGGATGCCCTCAAGTCATATTAGCTCAATAAGGTATTTTTGAGGAGTCCTTAGGATTGCCCTTCTACCTAGCCATGACAGCTTCCAATTGACTCATTCTCCGCTTAGGTTCGTCGGCATCTCTCTCCATTATTCTTGACCTTGTGAGGAGACCCAATGTCTCGTACCCTCGTTGTGGCCGCAGAAAGGCCCAATTTTTTGCCAACATTTTCCTTTAACTTCTCTATGCACTGGTCAATCCCAAAAGTCCGAATCGAAGAATTTCTACCATTATTACCTCTATTCCTAGTTCGGCATCACAGAATCACAGTTTTCTGGAAAAATTTACGGGGCCTTACACTTCTTATCCTTGGTATTGGAATCTGTCTGTTGTACTCGTCCTCATATAGTGATGTCCTTATCCAGAAAGGCACATCCTGGATCAACCCAAACTGTCTGAGAACCCGTAGGGGTGAGTATGGTTGGATGCCCTCAAGTCATATTAGCTCAATAAAGTATTTTTGAGGAGTCCTTAGGATTGCCCTTCTACCTAGCCATGGCAGCTTCCAATTGACCCATTCTCTGCTTAGGTTTGTCGGAATCTCTCTCCACTCTTCCTGACCTTGTGGGGAGACCCAATGTCTCGTACTCTTGTTGTGGCTTAAGATCATGTTGATATCGCCCACAAAGTAGTCAATTATGGCATTTTGCTGAAAAAATGCTCCTGCCCAAATTTGAAGCAGCAGGTTACAGCCCTTAAAGAAATCATACCCCCAGGCTCATGCAGACAGAATCCTTAGAATCTCAGCTAACACCATCACTACTAGAGTTGTTTGGAGGTTGATATTGACCCGACCTCTTCTTTTTGGGAAAACCAACAGTCCCAATAGCGCCAAAGATAAAGCTATGGGCCTGAGACTCTCCTATGTTTCCTGATAACACATAAATTATCCCAAGTACCATTCATAGCTTTCACGATGTCAAAACCTATCAAATAGTTGATGTAGGCTTACCCATCCGTCCTTGATGTTTCTCAAACCTCGATTATTTTCCAGACCCAGAGCATCAAAAAACCTGTAACTGGGCATGGTGACTGGTAATATTGTCCTCCTCCCTTCAAATGAAAACTCCGTGAAAATTGTAACTTCTTCTAATATTGGCACTAACTCACAATCAGCAAACTTGACCACCGCCTTGGCCAGATCCCAGAACTCTATCAGCAGGGAAGTAAGCACCTTGTTAGCTCGGATGTTAAGGAAATCGGTCAGTGTTCCTAGGAGCGTCTGGATTTTATCTCCATGTTCTCGGCAGATATCTTCCACCAGTGTTTCAACTTGTGTGGTGCTCTCATAACTATATTGATCTCGGGGATGTTTTGGTTGATTTCCATTTATGAATTGGGTAAAGAAAGGTTTTGATAAGTGTTTGCTTCAGATCTTTGAGTGTCTCGTCGTGTTTGTTCGTCTTTCCACATATGTCATGTCGTTGGATGCATGACCCGTTGACATTAGGTTGGATTTCCTAATTGTGTGTCGATGCCTAGGACCAACTCACCTAAGGTTTATTCAATACGACCTATGTTTGATAGAGTAGAGTGTTTCCTACTTTTGAATTGGACCGAAGGCTCCGAGAACTTATGTAGTTGACCTGACAAATCCATTCTCTGAAACAAAAACATTTTTGAAAAGAAATTTTGGAGGGGTGTAAAAGACAACCCTCGCATGCCATTATGTGTGATAGTGTACGACCAAGACTCAATAGGAAGAAGTGTGATAACAGTATATATAAAGCGGTAATAGATAGAGGTGTAACAATAACATGCATGATCATAAGCAGACATAATGAGAAAGTAAAGCAGGTAAGCATATCATTGCAATTTAAATACAATTAAAGCAGTGAACAAACAAATCTAAATTCCAAGTCTAGTCTAAGTCTGCTAAGGTCAGAACCTAACTGCAAAGTATATGGGGTTCCCCAAGCAGAGTCGTCATGTTATTGTACCCTATTTTGCACAAGTCAAATAAGATCCAACTTGTGGTTTCTTTGTTGTTGATGAAAGTGAGTTTCCACCTAATATTTAAAGGTATACTAGGGTACCTATTTAATCACTAAAGTCATATTCTCTATTAGTATGCTAACTTGTGAGATTTTTGGTAAGAGTTCTTGTTCTTCTAAGGGGAAGGTGTTAGACACACTTAAAAGCTACCTGAGGTAGCTCCATATGACTTAGAAAAAGTTTAAAAGGTTAGTTATTTGTATTCTCCTTAACTAGTATTAAAGAGGCGACATACTATGTATCTATTTTTAAGACTTAATACTATAAAAGAGGGTGTGTAGTTTTAAAGCACATAGGTTTAGAAAATATTTGAAGATAATATTTGTATATACATGTTATTGAAAGGGATTAAGATATTGTACATAATGTTTGTGTCTATAAAAAAACATATGGGATGGGGTTAAGTTGTAAACACTTTGTATTTAAATGATTATGGCTATTTGTGTAATTCTAATGAAGTAAGATATTGTGAAGAAACAGGTTCAAGATATACCTAGGTTCTCAAACTTCATTTTTGAAGAAAATCATTGGAAGCCTCTTCTAACCGCGCGACGACATTTGTTTAATTTTGTAGAAAACACGCAGTTTAGAAGACAAATTTTTTATTCCATTTCCGATTTTTGAAAAGAGAGGATTATCTCCTTTTGCTAAAGCTTTTTTGATCCCAAAAGACTTCATAAAATCATTAGTAGAGACTAGTAAAAATAATGTGTAATTAACAAATTAAAGTTATCTATTATTAAGTCTAATGTATATGGCTAAAATCGGAGAGCCCGATTTTACGGTCATTACGACGCTCAGAAGGCTCGAAGGTTCGAGTTTTGGCATCGAGGGGGCATATCGAAGGTCCTCGACCTCGGGGTAGTCCAAATCGAAGACCAACGTGGAAAGGCGGGAAACTCCCAAAAAGGCACGTGGTTAAAGCTGACCAAGTACGCAAAATGGTACTAGCCCGTACCGTGACATTAAATGGTTGTAACAACCATCTCTCTTTGCATTAATTACACATGTACTATGTTGGGATTCCCCCTCGTATATAAAGGGGACCTTTGTCACTTTGTAAGATACACGATATTCAATACAAGAACAAGAACATCCTCTTCTCTCTAACTAAAATATTCTCTACAATTATTCCATTGATTTATTGCCTTTCATTTATTGTGTTCATTAGTTATTCTTCATTTATTACTCCTTATTAATCACAAATATGCCATTTACGAGGCCTTCAATACTGTTGTATCATTCTCGACAGCCCCTTGTCAAACTCTTAAACTCGACCTCGAGGCCCATTCCAATCGACCTCGAGACCAGACTCTTCGCTGCTCGGTTTGCATAATCTTGCTACCCTTCGCTCTTATTTCGTTCTCTCACTTATCACCTAGTATCTACTGCCTAAACAAGGGGTATTAAAATAGATCACGTATTTTTAGAATCACATAATTAAATATAATTGTAAATACCATTTTCAAGGTAAAATGTTGTAAAGACCCGTAAAATTTTCTTTTCAAAAATAAATAATAATAATAATAATATCCGAATGAATGCCCGAGTTGTTGTTATTGTGGAAATTTTCGAAACAGACCAGAACAGAGTAAAAAGTACCCCCAAAATTTAAAAAATAAAAATTTTCCAGAAAGTGGGTGTTATGCGACGCATTATGCGATCGCATAACGTTTATGCGGACCGCACAACGGTCGCATAAGTGGGCAGTGTGTTTCGAAATTATAGCCCATCTTGAGGGCCATTATGCGGTCGATTATGCGGACCGCATGTCAGGAATGTGATCGCATTTCTGACCGCATTCTTGTGTCGGTCTTCTATTTTTTTTTTATTTTAACACCCGACCCCAATCAATTAAAAACACCCCTCCCCTTCATTTAACCACTTTTTTCTGAGAAATTAGAGAGAGGAAAGAGTGGGTTTTAGAGAGAGAAAGTCCCAACTTCATCAAATTGGTCTTCCTTCATCAATCAAGTTTGGAATTAATCAAGTAAAACACGGATATCTTCACTCTAAGAGGTAAGCTTCTACCCCACTAACCCCAAATTTCCAGATTTTATTAAAAATGACTTATGGGTAGGATACTTCGTACGGATGGGGTTAAGAGTCTTTCATGCATGTACTCATTTTATCATAAGCTAGTAAAGGAAAGTAGGGTGGGGTAACCTTTAACTAAAAAAAAGGGGTTAGTTAATCTAAAGGAGCACCTAGTGTTTGATAAAAAGCTCAAATGAGTTCAATACATGTTCATGATTCCTAATTCTAAGTTTAAATGTGTCACGTTGTGAATTAGATTGAAGGTGCTAGAAGGTCCGGTGACTTGAGCTAGAAATTAAGGAAAAAAAAATCCCGGTTCGAGGTATGTATGGCTAACTTTAACCTTCGTAGAATCCTCTTGTTGGGTTCGAATATGTGGTATGTGCACCTTATGTGGGAATGTGTGAAATAGTTGAAAACCATACGTGGAAAAATAATGAAATGAGTATTATGAAATAATGTAACTGAATTGAGCAAATGTGGCATTACCGTGTTCATGAAATTTTCTACTTGATAAATGTTGTGGGGCCTTGGGCCCAATTAAATGAACTGTTAATATGAAATTGTATTCCTTGAAAGGATAATTCTTGTGATGTAATTGTTTGTGCTTGCTGTTATGAAATATGATTGTCAGGGGGATCGGGTTGCGCGCCGCAACACAAAGCAATAATCTTCATGAGGTGTGAGGTAATAAGGGTGGCCGAGGTAATAAAGGCGGCCGAGGTAATAAGGAGGAAACGTGATCGATATCACTACTGAAATGAAAAGCTATGGGCTCT